>CM076575.1:1673091714-1673210774 GCA_034641835.2 Pinus albicaulis | reverse complement strand
AGTACACTTTGTGTGCCTTTGGACACGGTTCAAAAATTCTTCATAATCATTATGAGGATTGCAAGATAAAATCTGATCAGTATTCAGTAGGCAAGGGTCATCATTGAGACTTCTTGGAACCATTATATTGCGATGATGTATTTCACGTGGATTCCATGCAGTTACATAATTGTCAAAGAATCTCTTTGCATGTTGCAAATCACAATGATTTGACCAATCAAGTATTTCCATGTCAGGAGCTCCTTGAAACCATAGGAAACCATGGATATGTGTTGAACCTCTATGTTTCCACTCATATCTGGAAAAAATGAACACAGAGCTAATATGAAAAATATGAATGGAAAATCAATAAGAAATTGACAATGAATAGAAAATAAATTCAAGAAAACAGACCTATACCAGAAGTCTTTAGCTTTAAGATATTGTTGGATAACTTCCTCTCGAAATATATTGAATCTATTGTGCATAAATGTGGCAACAATATGAGGGTACTGGATAACATTTTCCACCTTCATACGATGCTCATTTAAGGAACGAGAATGTGACGGTACAGGCATGAGGTTATGTAGCTCTGGCCACTTTGTGTCAGTTGCACTCAAAGTAAAAAACAAAGATGGACATCCCAACTGAGTAATCATGTCAGTCAATTCAGCTTGACATTTAGTCCAGTTTGCCCTTGTACCTCTTAGAGAAGACCCAAACCGCATAAGATGCTCAGCCAACTTATTATCTGGTAAATCAGAAAGTTGTTGATGCAAGTCATCAATTGTTGTCGGTGAGTTATCATGTAAATTTTTCTTCACAAAAACTCAAGCAGTTGCTTGGCTATGATGCCTCATTATCATGTTCAAAAGGTAATATCAGAAGCGAGGATGGCTTCCAAACCTCTGATCATAGTATCTAAGAAGATGCAATGCATACTCATGAAGTTCAATAGTACAAATGCGTGGTTGCAACCAATCAGCAGCACCAGTGGGGAACAATGTGGGGAATGCCATATCTAATAACCCCTCAGTATTATATTCATTCACTGGAGACGTTCCAATACTGGGCCAATCCATTTCATCAACATCTGAAGAATCAACATTATCAAGAAATGCTCTAATTTCTTCCACTTCTCTCGGTTCATTGGGTAGGCGAGCAATAAAAGATGAAGGATGAGAGGGAAAATGGTTAAGAGGAAACCCTTCATTATTAGCTGCACTGAACTTAGATTTTGCAATGTCACAATCAACAAATTTAAGCCTGGAGGAGACATCTGTTGATCTTTCGGGCAGAGCATTCACTGAATCATAGTCAATTACAACATCTCGATAATATTGATCACATTCAATTTTGAAACGCAATGCATCCATAACGCGGGATATTTTTACATAACATTCGTAATATTTAGACTGAGCAGCATGTCTCCTCACAATTAGAAAGTCAAGATCTTCAACATGGCACCGAAGACTTTGTGCAATTGTTGAAATATCTTGGGGAAAGCTAATTGTGTGTCCGCTATACTTATATTTCCCACCTCGAGCATGTGTCACTTGAAAAATAGGATTTACACGTGCTATTAACATTTCTTCAAATTGAGTAAGAACTCTTAAAATATGAGGTTGCTCGCCAGGATCCATGTTATTATAGCCACAAAAACGATGTGAACCTCCTTCATTCTTACATCGTCTGCAAACAGGTCCTTCAACATCTCTCAAAACGTGGATTCCAGGATATGATTCTTTGCAGATGTGGCACATTTGGACAACTAACAAGCTATCTAGATTTTCTTGAAATCTTTTATGCACTGCAATCATATTTTCATCAAAATAAATATGATTTTTATTGGTTGGAGCATGTGGAGAATGATGTGGAAGAGTATAATTTCTTCTACTACTTGATTTATTTGATTTTCAGCACCACGAGACTCCCTCCCCAAATTTGAAACATGCGGAACAAATCTATGACATGGGGTTTCCAAATTTGTGGTCTGCATTTCTGGAACCTGAGAGTTTGCAAAGGTTTCTCTAGCATAATTTTTTTTTAAATTGAATGTCCAAATAATTAGAATTTAAAAACAGAAAAAAGAAATAAATTCATTCAATATTTACATTTGTTTGGTGATGTCAATGAAGTGTACAAGATGGTTGCTCTTCACTTCTAACATCATTAGATTGAACATTTGGCAAGTTAGTTTCGATGCCTCCATTCAAATTAGTTTTTTCCTGTTAAAATGAATTAAAATATTTTATAAAAATAAATGTCGAAAAAAGATAGATTTCTAATTTTACAATTAACAATAAATGAAAAAAAGGAGGAAAATATCAAATGCATTCAACATTTACATTTTGTTGGCGATCTGGATGAACGTTATGCGATGGTTCCTCTTCAATTATAACATCAGTAGACGGAACATCTACGAAGTTAATTTGTATGGCTCTATTGAAATGAGTTGTGTCCTGTTTGAAGAAAAACAAAATATGCACCAAAAATTCAAATAAAGAAAAATCAAAATGTGCTTCATATTCAAATCTCATATTAAGAGATGGAAGACGCGGAGAGAAAATTTCTAGACCTATATTAAAATGAGGTGTATCCTACTCCAAGAGAATAAAATACCTTATCACTAAAGAAATGTAAATAGGGGAATGTAATAAAACAACCACTATTGCATCAACTGTAAAGATATCATTGGATTACCTCCATTGTTCCACGCGAACTGCTATCAAGGATGACTGTTTCTGTTCGTCGGACAACATTATTTTCAGAAGGGAGATTGGAAGAGACGATGTTTCGACCAGCTGGATCCAAATTATCAAACAAATGGCCATTCAAACTATCATCCAAGTCATCACATACAATGTCATCTTTCCCTCCACCATGGATATTTTGCAACCTTTGGCCTTTCTCACAAGATGCAATTGCAGAGACAGAAGGGTTAGGGTGAACATTTGCATCCACGTTATGAATATGATGTTCCTCCCTATTGCGAGATGTTTCCTCAATATTATGATAATTTTCAGGAGAGCGTTGAAAAACAAAATTATGCTGACGAGGAGCATATTCTGGCAACGAACTACCAAATGGAAATGTTCTTTCCATGATATCATCCATAGTACGATAACTAGGAGGAACCATAAAATCCTTTTGAAGAGTTGTTTCAGTCGTTCTTATATGATATTTAGCTCTCCTATGCTCATTTATTGTGTCCTTATTTTTTTGATACCGTAAACGACGACTTTCATTAGACTTGTCACGTGATGCAGGCGACTTATTCCTTTTTCTTGTATGTTTTCTTGTACCTTCAGATGACATGTCTACAACAAATAATAACATATTTGTTATAGAAGAGTAAACATGGAACAGATATAATATATCCAATATAAATTAATAGAAAAGGATGAAAAAGGAACACATTTTTTTTCCACCCACAAAACAAATTAAAATCGTTCACGTTATTTTTCCAACCAAATGGCTGAAAAGAAAAATGGATTTTTTCAAATGGCCAAAACAAAAAAGGATTAAATTTCTTGTATCATATTATAACTGTAATGGGAAACCCATATAAATGGAACAAAATTCTAAATAATTATATGAATTTGAAATATATCTAAATATTTGGAACTATATACCATCAAAAAAACCTAAATATATAACATTGTTTGAGAATCAATGACCAAAAACTGATGGAAACACCATGTATAGAATAAGTCACAGTAATTACAATTATAGAAATAGAGAGAAATGGATAACATCCAAACACATTCAAATTCAATTAAGAGGACTAAATAGGACAAAATAAATAAATATTTTTCGAGCAAATTGCAATGGAATTTAATATCCAGCATCTTCTACATACACATATAGAAGACACCCCCTCAGAATGGAGCCATATAAATATCCATAGTCTTAGCATACATACCCAAAAGTATGCAAAGTAAAAAAAAAAAAAAAGGAAATATTTTCCACGACGACAAAGAGAATACAAAATGGCTAATAGCCTAAGACTCCATGTCCACATCTAATGGTGGAATCTCATCTATAGAATCCATACGCAGAGCAATTGCAAAGACATTTCCAGACTCGATAAAATCGTTGCAATCCTGCAACGTTGGAGACCAAAATCAATTCATTTGTTGATTAGTTGAATTATCAATATCTACTGGGAAGCAAAGGCCAGCCATCATGTCATATAATACGAAAGGAACTTCACTGCATTTGCACATAAGAACCACACCTTGGACTGTTCGAAAAGGAAGATAACCAGGACATTTTATATTTATATCTATAGACATTTCTTCCAACAACTTCCATCTAAAGCCCCAATCATCCTCAAAGTAATCAGTTCTTCGTTCAATACACGGGTGACCAAATTGAAAATTATCTATTTCTTCAATTGACCATACAGAAGTGGAGCCATCATTGATAAGACATATCAACTCATTCTTGCATACTGCCAATGACATACACTGAATGTCAGTGATTGGAACAAATGAAAATCCCCAGTAATTTTTTATCACATCAAACCAGTAGATTGTATACCCATATCGAGGATAATCTTCATACTCTGTGTCGAGGTAGAGCCAAAACAATTTACTTCTATAAAACACTCCATTTTGAGGGGGAGAAGTGCCACCAAATGGAAGATCAGCCCTTCACCAAACCCTATAAAGACTACTGTAAACATAAAATTTAGACTGAATTCTATCATAGATATGTTTTAAAACAACCCAGTCATATTTGTTGCTGCTGACATCCTCCAATAACGAAAAGAATCCCCAGTCTCCAATCCGTATTCGCCCAATGTTTTTTAAGGCCTTTGTAAATGGATTCATCACAAAATAGTTTCGTGAATGGGAGAATTATGTTGGTAAGGATAAAACCACCATTGGTCCAATAGTAGACTCCACCTTGTATCTTGAATCTATGAATCGCAAATGAAAATGAGATATGCGCCCATTTTGATTAAGGTATTCAGCAGCAAAATAATTGTCTTCATCATTGACGAAAGGAACCATAAATCCAAATTTAAAATACTCATCTGATTTTTAATATAAATATCATCATTGCCATACAATTCGAACTGGTGTATTTTTTTGGTAATGTCATGGAGTCAATTCCTTGATATTTAAAATATAATAGTAGATTGTTCTAAACCTTAAACGGTTGCGTTGACCTATTGCTTTTTTCCATTCACCTTCGTTATGGAGACGCTATAAGGTATGAATATCATCCTCAAAAAAATACAAGTACTAGCTGTCGAAAATAACCACGCTGCGTTACTTTGCATCCAACACAGGACGCTGCCTTATTTTGCATCCAACAAAGGATAAAAGTATAGAAATATAATGGATATCAATGTATCAAGTGAATTCAATTTAACTTTAAGGATTTGAACACAAGCAAATGAACCAAACCCTCAACTCTGAATTTAAATGAAAGTTAATTCTATTGTAGAATATTTTAAATTAAGATGATGATAAAATGAGAATGGATGAAACTCAAGATAAGATGATTGCAAAGTTACAGAATACATTCATTCTTATTACTGAAATTTACAAGACATAGAATCAAAACAAGTGGTTGCGTTGCAGACGGTATACCTGCCCAACAAAGATTAACACCTGCGATCTGCTGCGAGGATTGCACGTGCCCAGATGGTAACCGAGTTTTAAAGGCATGCAAATACAAGTTTTCAAAATAGCCCTCTTTTGTATTTCCTATATTGCAATATATTGTTGACTTAGTTGTGTTCTACGTGTAATGGTCAAACCAATGTGTTAAACATGTACTTTGGAAATTATGGTCGAGCCTGCCTTTAAATGAAATGGTAATTTCAGTAATTGGAAATTGTATATATTTAAATATCATAAGGTTCCAGCTTTATTGTGAGAAAGATATAGGATATGAGGCTTTCTAAATTGAGAATGCTAAGGTATTATCTTTATTGTCATTAAGATCTTAAGATCTGGGATATACGAGGTTTCTACTTATTGTATGAATCTGAATCTCATATATGAGGTTTTCTACTTATTGTATGAATCTCATTCATGTAAATTGTCTTACCTTTCATAGTAGTCGTTGGTTTGGAAGAGGGTACAAAGCTCGCAAGAAACTATGCGAAAAACGAGTGGGATACAATTTGGGAGAGGGGTGATAAGGTTACTGAAGGTATTTGTCTACTTGGATTAAAGGGATATAGTAAGGGGGCTGACCTACATCACCACCTTTTCTCGGCGTTGAAGCCTTCCAGTATTTCTGTCAAACATGTATTCGTGTATAGGAGTTTGAGCGCCACCTGCGTAGCCTTCTTAGTAAAGGGAGATCGCCGTAATGGCACTATTCACACTATCTGGGGGATAACTACGGAAGAAATCTACAGCCTTGTGTACGCGAAATTTCACAAAAAAACTCTTAAACAAGCTTGGTACATCATCTTTTCTGAGAACCCTAGTTATTCAGATGAAAATGCAGACAGATAGCATTCAGGATATGGCATTGCATTAATCTAAAATATTAAAGTAAACGAAGAGGAAATACCTGTAATAATCGCTTTCACACTGAGAGTCGGAGCTAGGCTGGAGTGTTCCCTTCAAAATCACCCTTGAGGTTTCAAAGAAGTGATTTACATTGGAAGCAGACTAAACTAAATTTTTTGAGCCATACCCTAGAGGTGTTCTTCCTGTTCGCAACCTGTGCCCCACGATACTCTGTAACAAAAAAAAACAACACACAGTAATGCCGAATTGCCAGCAACTACCATAATCCACAACATTGACGCATCAACGCGGGCCTTTCAGATTTTTTATTAAGTAACGCACAAGAGGAGAAGGCCAACTGAAGCACTGGCGAAGTGGGCAACTTAATCGTCATGACAGTCGATGAGAGCGATCTTGAATTCCACTTCTCCTCCCACTCGCCCACCACCATACCAAAAGAATCGGATCAGCCTCCAAGTGGGGTACAGGATCAAGGGTATTAATTAGGTACCAATTTTAAATCCGAAGGACCTCTCTGACCACGGACAACGGAAGGATGAAGGGTATTAATTTAAAATCTGAAGCTTCCATCATATTTGTTCGTTGGCTATATTTAATGAGAAAATCACCAAGTTAAATTACATCCCTATCAACAACTACATCTAAATGAATCTTCTTGTATTAAAAAATTATTAGATTCCAAAACCACTTACACGACTTTATCAGCATTTACATTATTATTATCTTTCTAACCAATGGTTGGGTTTAGAAATGTTTCACACTATTTACATTTTTTTATATATAAAATCAATTACTTGATATGACCAGGACGCCAAGTCAAATCACATTCTATTGTTGTCAACTACATGAAAATGAATCAGGCTGCGTAAATTCCAAAACCACTTGGACCTCGTTGCCACCATTTATATTATGTTTTTCTTAAACCATGTGAATCAATAACAAGTTAGAGTTTTTTTTTTTTTTAAATGACATAAAAAGTAATTAAGTGGACTATTTTACATCTATTTATGTCAATATTATTATTGTTTAACCATTACGAATTGATAATATATAGAAATAAATTCATAAAATAAGTGAATCACTTTATATTATTTTTAGTATGTATATTATTATTATTATTATTATTATTATGATTATTATAAATTAATAGCAAATTGGATTCCTCTTTATGTCATCATTATTATAAAAAAATAGATGAAATATATTACTTTAAATTAAATTTAAATAGACTGTTTTAAAAACTCACTTTAATTATTCCTATATAAAAACTATTAAAATAAATAACAAAGTATATATATAGTTACCTGTTTCTTTTCAATATTAAAAATATAAAAATTATGTACATGTTTCTTTTCAATATTAGAAATATAAAAATGAAAGATGAATATAATTAAAAAAAGTTTATCTATTTTATTTAATTACCATTAATTGTGTCTATTTTTGAATTTACACTCTCTTAATCTCTTTATATGAAACAAAAATCTCACAAAACTAAATTCAACACAAATTGTGCGACTGACCATTTAATAAAATATATGTTTATATAATCGTAGCGTCCAACAGTTCGTCCACGCTTGCCGGAAAATTGAGTTCGTGTCCGTTCTTATTGTTGAGATTCAGGCGATGAATGAAGCAGCACCTCGTGCCGTACCGACACGTTCCCATCGCCATAAATGCTCAGCAGATGCATTACATCAGTGAATCAAAAAATAAAAGAAGGAATAATAATGAAACAGAACCTTCGACGCATGCATATAGAACGTCAACCAATCGAATCCTTAAGTGGTTTCCACGTTTATAGGTGGCGGGCGCACGTTTATTTGATAATTTGAACAATCAAATAGGTGGCATTTTAGTTTGAACCATCACTGGTTAATCTTGATAGGTGGCGGTCAACAAATGGCACAGTAAATTTTTAATCATGTTTTGTAAAAAATTAATTTAAGTATGGTTTAAACACGTGATTTAGATATGCAAGGAAGTTACTTTTTTGAATTTCATCCATTGATTTAGTGGCGACAACCAGAATATACCGACATCTTTCAATCTAGACCATCAGATCAAAAAGATTAATTAGCATAATCACAAAAGATGCTACTTCCAATAGGGGGATACGCTTATCGGCGTAAATATAAAAAATTTAATTTTAATAATATAAAAATTATAACTTTATTTATAATATTATTAATAATATAAAAATTAAACATATATATACAAATATTTAAAAAAAAAAATTGAAAACAATTTCTATCATATATCTCATATAAAAAGGGATAAAAATTATCATTTTATTTATAATAATATTAATGATAAAAAATAATATAAAAGTTATATATATATATATATATATATATATATATATATATATATATATATATATATTCATAACCATAGAAATTGGCGAGATGCTTAATTTATAAATACATTTCATCATAATAATGTAGGTCAATATCATGGTTTATCAATACCACATGCCAAAAAACCATAACTCATTTCATAAGTCAATTGCTCATATGATAATTTTTTTAATGAATGGATATTTAATAATTAAAAAGAGAAAAAAGACATAAATACTTTCAAGAAAAATATCAACATTTGATTTGTGTATATCAATCATAATATTTTAAATTATTTTAATAAATTTCTTAGATCCATCTTAACTAGGGACCTACCAAATTCTGAGAGGGATCAAATCTCTTAAGGTGCAAGCCTCCTTTAGAATAAAAAGAGATTTGATCACTCTCCATGCTTGGTAGATGGGGAGTTAATATAGATGTAGGAAAATCTTTTCCCTTTGAAGAGTCTTTCCAGGCATAGTATATTCCACATGAATATTTATTTTAATCTGTGGTTATTCTTATTATTTTCTGATTTTCTTTGTATAAGATAAGACATGACATTACATTTATTCCCAAATTAAAGAGTTATAAGCACAATTATTGATAATCGAATTAAAATTTAAAAAAAAAAAAAAAAGACGATATTACCAAATAAATACATCCATATACTTAGATCCATTTTAATTCTAGATCTACCAAATTCCTACAGGAATCAAAACTTTTGAGGTGAAGACCTGATTTAGAATAAAAAAATATTTAATTGCTCTCTATATTTGGTAGATCTCGAGTTAATATGAATATAAGAAAAAAATTTCCCTTTAAAAAGTCTTTCCAAATATACTATATTTCTCATGAATACCATAGATCAATAAGATATTTAATATTAATCTATGATTATTTTCATGATTTTATTTTTTATAACCACATAAGATAAGATATGACATTACATTTCTTTTTAATAATAATAATAATAATAATAATAATAATAATAATAATAATAATAATCCCATATAAAAATTTTATATCCATATTATTGATAAATCAGTTTTGTGAGATTATGGTTTATGATAAATCAGTTTTGTGAGATTATGGTTTAAATCATAGTTTAGAATTTCAAAATAAAGTTAGTTCTTGAGAAAAGAATTAACCCTTTTTAAATTATATAAATTTTAACAAACATAAAATTATGTTTTTTCAACCAAACTAAAAAAAATATTATTTCAAGTCGAGGAAAAAAGAGCGACCTTATTAGACTCCTATTTAATAGAACTAATCATCATAAAAACACACACTTCATCATATATTAAAGTGTATTTTATTAGAGTGACCTTACTCGACTGCTGCTTTGTATTTTATTTTAAAGTGTTGTTGCCTACTGAACACCACGTAATTTTGATTGCGATATCTTAGAATAAAGTGTAGCAGATCTTTCATGATAGACTGCAAATTGTATTGGCATTTTCAAAGATGCCAATAATCAGAACTAGATGACATCCTTGGGCGTTTTCAAAGATGCCAATAGTCACAACTAATTGTCAGCATCAGCAATAAAACACTAACATCACTCCATTCTGCCACCACTTCTGTAACAAAGACAAGGATACTTAGAGATTTGGTATATACTGATTATATGGAACTACCCAAAACGCCAATAGTGGAAACCTTAGTTACATTGTTTCTTATGGGATCTGTCTATGGTCCCCTAGACTTTCCTCCCTTTCGTCATCGGATTCCAACAGTAGCAAACTCAGGGACAGTGGGCTTGATTTCTCTGTATTATCGAGTTCATGAATCCAATCCAAGTGCTGTGTGTGATCGTAGAATTCTTCAATTCTTTGATCATCCTGGACTGCAAAACCGTCGACGCTCAGCATGATGGTTTGATCAGAAGAAACAACTTCAAACTCATTGGCCTCTGGAGCTAACATAGCTGGTCCCTTGCAGAAATCTTGTAACACAAAATCTGTCGAACAATTGGATGGAGGCGAAGGAAAACTACATTCTGTAGAAGATAGCTCGTTCAAATCTAACAAACTCTCGGCTAAAGGACATGAATTTGCTCCAAAATAATAAGAATTTGGAGATTTCTCCAACGCTAACGATGGCATAGAGCTGGTAGAGATTCTACCTTCTATATCGTTCCCAAAGAGGTCGCGCCATGACTTGGAAGAATTCGTAGTTTGTTTGACATTACACAATTTGATGGCTTCATCTGAACTAGGAGGATTACTGCAACCATAACCATTCATGGACCCGTTATTTGGTCTTATTGTTTCAGAAAGCCTCATCGTCGTTGTTACTTTCACCGCGGTGGTTTTGAAAACACGATTTGGTATTGCAGAAGGTTTTGATTTTGAATTGAGATTTTTCCTACTCTTGCACTGCGTTTTGTTCGTGGAGAGGAGCAACTTCTTGCTTAGACAATTGCTCCAGTAGTTCTTGATTTCGTTGTCTGTTCGCCCCGGCAGCCGTCCTGTGACCACCTGCATCCACATATATGCATTCACTAATTAAATCAGACTTATCACATGTGAGTAGGAGAGTATTTATATGCACAAAAAGTATTTAATCTTACAAATATTCTATTTGGGGCTGATTTTTTTAAAGATATTAATTATATTAAACAATAAATTTATATCTATAATTCAAATTTAAATGAAAAAGTTGCATATTATTTTTTGAATAAATGTAATTTTTTTTTTTAAATTAGTGGAACTGGTGTTTGGGGCTATTTCGATTCTGTTTATGAGCAACATAAACAACAAAATCCAATCAAAACATTTATAATATGTAATAATTTAAAAGTGGATTATTAAAATCAAATAATTGAAAATAGAGAGAATGTTTTTTTTTTATAAATTGAATAAAAAATTTGTAAAACTTGAAAAAAAATGATAATTGATTAATTGAAAAAAAAATTGGACAATAATTATAAAGGAGAAGTTTTGTTTGCCTTTTTCTAAAATGGATGAACAATATTGAATGGTTCCAAAAGAGTCCACAAAACTTCTCTTATATTATTAATGCTCAAACTTTTTTCAATTAATCAAATATAATATAAATATAAATAATAAAAACTTGAATTTAATATATATATAATTTTATTTATATTTTATATTTAAATTTAAAAATCTAAATTATAAAATAATTATTCAATTATTTTTAAAAATTATATTAATTAAATGTCATTAGTCATCCGAAAAAAAATTGTCGTTATAATTACAATCGAAAAAATATTGTCATTATAATTACCATCAAAATTTAATACTCCATATAACATGTTAAACTTAAAATAAAAATTATGATTTTAATCCTTCCTAACCAAAACATGAACTTTATAAGGGTGCCTTTTAATCATATATTATGAGAGTGTTTTTTAATCATATATATTCCTCAGTTAAAGTGATTGAGAAAAAATGTTATCATCATCCAATTCAAATGCAATTCTCCAACAGGTCGAACTTCTAATAAACCTTATGATATCAAAATTATACATATTCTAAAAGATTTTTAAAAAGAAAAATATAGTTTTTTTCATAAATTTCTTTATATAGCTAAACATATATATTCCTTATACAATATATCAAATTATCTTAGTTGTATTACTATCTCACTGTTATAACCGAGTATTATAGCAAAGTCATCTATTTATCTGAGTATTTTAACCACAAAAGTTGTGATAAAGCTCGGCTCTTGTCACAAAACATGAATTTTTCTCTACCTATCGATTGTCAAGAAGGCAGTGCAGTCGAATAATTGTTAAAAACTAGATATATAAACTATTGATTAAATAGCTCTCCAGGTAAGAACCTGGAGAGTGTACACACACTCCTATACACTCTGTCTATTGAGTCAGATGAGCCTTAATTATATAGGCTTGCACACTAACGGGATGGTCTCAACCACTCCCTAGATATTAGGATATGAGATCTAAGATTAGAATCTCAATCCTATCTACATCATAACAACAATCTAATTATGGTTTTCTCCATTACTTCCAACACTCCCCCTTAATGGAGAAAAGGTACTGAACAATAACATATGCCTACTGGTCTAGTCTCAGCTAGGCTTACAACAAAAAACATGAAAAACTTGGTAACAGAGGTTTTCATTTTGGTTTTTATGCTTGTGAATCCATATTTGTTCATTATGAGTCGAGGCTTCATCTTCACTTTCCTCGCCGTGAGGTAGTGATGTATTTGCACCTCATTTCTTCCCCAGTGATGGAAATATTGAACGCTGATCCTCGCCCTTATGAAAGTTATGAGAGGCTTAACAGGAGAATGTTTCCTCTCACTGTTTCCGGTGTAACGCATGTGAACTTCCACAAAGTTTTCTTCAACATTTATGGATGCAACTTCTGTGTTGATTTCATAAAGACATAGTGTTTCAAGACATGCTTCATGAAACTTTAATTCTTCTTCAACCTTCGTTGTTTCTTCCTTGTTGCTGTTAACATCTGCACACACAAAAATATTCATGAGATCATCACATTTTAAATTCTCTCCAGCTCTGCCTTCTTCTGCCACGTCTTCACAATTAGCTTCATGTGGCTCGTCCAACTGATCTTCAACACTTTGTTCATCTTTACATCCTTCGTGAAGATCAACTCGTGACTCTTCAATATCAGGATCTTGCACAATAAATTGTGCCTCTTGTTTGTCGTGGTCATCAACAGAACCACATTGTTTTTCTGAAAAAATGCTACCCATGCTACCCAAGCTAATGCCTCCAAATGTCCATATGAGAAAATCATCACCATCATCAGAATCAAACATATCTAAAAATATAGACATGTTGTTAAAATTCCAAATTATCTGGTTTTGTCTTGTTTCCAGATTTCGACTCCACTCGGTCCTTTACTGAGCTCCAACAACCTCATTAACACACAGGCGGGAAACCTCCCTTTGGCAGCACTTCAACAGTAGAACCTTGTAGACTGTGGCTTCTATGCCACGCAGGTCTTAGTGCCCTTGTCTCTTGGGATGAGAAACAAACGACCTATCAACAACCTGGCAATGCTATCAATGTCTAATTTTGATGCATGTAGTTAACAATTTCTCATATCACACATACTTCTGAAAATGGGTTCAAATCAGAAAAAAAGCTTTCACATTTTCGTTGTGGCATATAATAAATTTAGAAGAAAATTTACCCAATTGATTTTGGTATCTCCACAACCTGCAACTTCTATAATTTTTCAAACAATAAAATTTCAAAATAAATCTGCTGGATCACACAAGCAAGCTCATCCTCCTGGCCACACTACGTCCCCACGCAGCTCCCTTAGATTCGCTATTGAGTGGATCTCTTCTTTCTTATGGGGCTTGACTTGAAACAGATCACCACACTTTATGATGCTTTATGATTTTCAATATGACCAATCCGATAAGTTGTGTGAAACAAAGGATAAGGTTCCAAACAATATAAATAAGAAAGTGGACAGTGATCCAAATAATATGGATTTTGTGGTTCGTGCAAGGAAGGAGATCCTGATGCTACAAACAAAGCATCGATTGCAATGGAGATACCCTCTGTTGATGTTATGTTTGGACGGATGCTTCATACAAAATGTATTGACAAATCTGCGTGGGAAGGGACTCCCCATAGCCGAGGAGAGGAGATGCTATGACCCTATATTGGATCTGGCTCGATCTCACGGATTCGGCACGATCCATGCATCTACATCCAGCAGTGCTAGATTGGGGAACAATCTAGTCAATCCAATCTGTAGCGCACTCCGACAGCATAGCTCTCTGGCTGGAACAAAGAGGAATTCAGAGGTCGGGTTCGCGCTTGCACGGTGACTGTGTTTCGAGGAAATTCACGGAGGTTCTCTTTTTGGCCACGTTCATGCAGGGATGTAAAGCTCGATATACACAGAAACAAGAACTGTTGCTTTGTCAGTGCACTCCTTTGTATGAGAGGAATTGAGACCACTGAGGGAGCTCAAAACAAGGTGGTCACACGATCGAGTGTACCTGACGCCAATCAACCTCATGCTCCTGCTCTGCCTCAGCTGAGGAGAGGATTTCTGACAAGTCGCAATGCTCTGCCAGCACTCCAGCATTTAGGCAACAACACTTCGGCAGTGAGGGCTCAACGAACACAAATTATATTGAATGTGGAAGTGCAGACTCGACCTCTATTAACGAATTTGATGGATTCAGCAGCGGACACGCCGGGCATAGCCTTCTACAGTAGCAGTGACCTTCCTCGGCTTCCAAGGACAACACACAGCACCAAGCCTCTGATCTATTGCTCCGATACCATGTTAAAAAATGGATATATAAACTATTGATTAAATAGAGTCGAAATCTGAAAGCAAGAAAAAACCAGATAAGCTGGAATTTTAACAACATGTCCATATTTTTAGATATGTTTGATTCTGATGACGATGATGATTTTCTCATGTGAAAATTTGGAGGCGTTAGCTTGGGTAGCATGGGTATCATTTTTCTTTTTTCAACAATAATGAACTCCTCCTCAGCTGGGGAAATGTCTCCGCATTTAATGTGGGGACGAAGATAGTTTAACCAACGTAATCTACAACTCTTTCCACAACGCTTAAGCCATGCAGAACAAAATCTCCTCTATTAAACTTCTCTTCTTGATTAGTCTATGCATTTTACTTTTGCTTCAAATATTAATGCTTTTATGAGATTCGCCTGCTCTTTTGGGGAGATTTTTTCACTCACGATCGTCGTGAATTCAAATGTATTTGGAGAGAATAATATCTTCTGTTTTTTTCCAGGCGCCGCGGTTAAGCCCTTCTTTTAAGCAGCAAGGAGATCTCCCCATCGTGGGATTTCTTGTTGTGCAACTATTCTTGCACCTAATGATATATTCTTGGGGGTTACAAAGAGACATTTTGTTGCTTCCCCTAGGTAAGATCTTTGGGTATAAATATAGAAAATTCAGAAGCAGTTTGCTTCTGATCCATGCACCTGAAAGGTCACTACACTGAATGTTCAGCCAGTACTATTGCATGTGATGTTGTGAATATTCCAGCAGATTCTCCTGGCTCCAAAATTAATTGGTGTAAGTTCACGCTGCCAAGAACGAAAAGGGGGAGTCTTTTTAGGAACCAAGAATGTCTGGCCGCAAACCACAAGAAGCTCATATCACTGATGCGACACTCACATACATTCAAGAAATTTGCTAAATCGGAAGAGATACTCAACCGCCACACTAAAGAAGAAGAAGAGATAATTCTGGAGGGGAAATGATTGTGTTTGAAGAAGAGATAATTCTGGAGGGGAAATTGTTAAACACCATGTTAAAGCACACACATGGTGTATGAGAAGAATGAACACACACACAAGAGACTCAACACACAATGAAGGATAAGCATGAGGCTCTCTTATTTTCCATTATACAAAGATGTACATTTATAGTACAATGGTGTGACTCTTGGTTTCATATTCCAAGGTCACTTGGACTCCATTGTGACTTTTCGCATTCCACACCTACCCATGTAGGATTAGGTGTTCCAACATCCCCCCTTAATCCGAAGGGGTATGTGTGAGTCTAAGAAGAGAGTTGTAATACAAATCTGCAAAGTATACATGGCAGCACTTGGGCTGAATCAACTCTCTGAAATGTTGGAAAAAGAGGTGGTTTAAGGATGACCACCAACACTGGAACGCAAAACTTGTTGCAGTTCCCGGAACTCTTCCAAAACTGGCAAGAAGCTGAAAGCTTCTGCTAGAGGAATTGTCCCTCATAAAAAAGGGAGACCTTCAAACTAAAAGAAGGGAGGTCTACTACCTGTGATGGTTTTAGGATTACCAACAACTCTGGAATGCTTGAAGCATTTCCTGGAACTCAACCAAAGCTGGCAAGAAGCTGAAGGCTGCTAGAGGAAGTGTCTCCTCATACATGAAAGGAGACCTTCGACCTAAAAGAAGAGAGGTCTACTACTCCGTGATGGTTTTGTGAAAGTTATCCACCAACCGAAGGTATGCTCATGGCATCCGTGTCTGGGCATCCGTGTCTCTGGATACATCTCTGAATCTGGAATGACGAATTGTGGCTCAAGCTCGCTTGAACTTCTGGTTACAACTCTGAACATGGAATGAGAGATCGTGGCTCAGGCTCGCTTGATCTGTCGTCGAAGCTTGTACATGACCACCATTTTCCCCCCTGTCAGGGACAAGGTGAGATAATGGCGAAAACTCAACTGCAAGTTTGCTCAATATCTGTGAACAAGTTCTAACATGTGTCGTAAACATCTTCTTGGTCGCTCATGCCCATTGCCAAGAATCCAAGATGAATCTTGGTTCTTGCAGGAGGCTTGTGTCTAAAGCATCTGTCTGAAGAATGAGTGTGTCGACCATAGTGCTTACATGGATGAAGATCAAAACAGTGATCTTTCATATGGCCAACTCGATCACAATGTTGGCATTTTACAATTTGATGTTGTTGTGGAACAAGATCTGGAACAGCTGCAGGTGAACTGTCATAAAGAAATCCGGCACTCTGAAATTGAATGGGCTTGGAGTAGTCCGGAATATGAAAGGAAACATCCTTGTCATATCCAAGACCAGTTATGTGCTTGTTGTGGACAAGCTCTTCCCAAGGTCTGATGATGGGTTTAGGAAGTGCAGGTTGGGCTGCTGCATCTGCATGTACATCTGCTCTAGTACAAGGAACTGAATGGGAATCAATTGCAACTTTACTGACTTTCTTCTGATGAGAGTCCTTCTCAATCTGCTAAACAGAAACAGGTTCAGAATGGTGACTCTTTTGCTGAAGTTCATCTCGTTGGAGCTGAGATTCCAACTGCAAAAACTCAATATTTTCTTGTGCATCTTGCAAACAACTTTGAATGTTACAAAGAGCATTCTTGTTCATTTTTATCATATCATCAACATTTGAATGAATGAGGTTATTCAACAACTCTAATGCCTCATTGATTTTATCCATTTCAACAACTTAGGCTCAAAAAATGAAAGGGTGCCGGCTTCAACCGAAAATGCACCCGTTTACAATGTGACTCAACAAAAAATACAAATGACTCAAAAGAATTCTCAAATTACAAAATCTGCTCCTCAAATGATGGAGTGCAATCAACAATTTTTCAACAACTCAAGTACTGATTGCAACTATGAAGAAGATGCAAATTCCACTCAAAATACAATGTTAGTTCAATACATATCTCTGCAAAATATTTGTAAATGTGCAGCTGAAAACACTTGTGCAAGAATCTTTTTATGGCAGCTGAATTTTCTTCTTCAAATAGCTGTTTTGCAATGATGGCAAACTTGTCTTCAAATGTCAAATTCTTCAGAAAATCACCCTCTTGTATATGCCACAAATCATAAAATGTCAAATCTGCAAATTTCTCTATATATATTCAGTCCATCTTCTCACATGTCATTTTTCATTTCTGCTGTTCATATCTCTCTCTTTCCTCTCTTTCTCTCTCTCTGCTGTTTTTTTTTTTTTTAATTAATTAAAAAAAATTAATCAAAAATGGGAATGGGATTATAATAGAAATTGAAGGGAATTTAAAAAAAAAGGAATGGTGGGGTGGGAAAACTAAGGGAAATGTTAATAAAAAAGGGGTTATTAAAAAAAGGGAAAGGAGGTAATTTAATTGAAAATGAAGGGGGAATTTAGAAGGAGTGGGAGAGTAGGGAGAATATTTTTTATTTTTTTTAATAAAAAATAGATTAATTAAAATTGGGAATATATTAAAATGGGGGTGGGAAATTATTTAGAAATATGGGAATTTATAAATATGGGAATTTTTAAAAAAGTCGAATTTAAAATAGGGGGCAGTATTTTAAAAGAGAGGTGGTATTGTAAATGGAGGGTAGGGGAATTTTAATAGGGGGCAGGGATTTTAAAAATAAAAATTAAGAAAATCGAAATGTGATGGGAGGGAAAAAGCCGTGGGGAGGTGGGACGGCAGTGGGCAGGCCGTGGGAAACGCAGGCGGTGAGGGTGTTGCCGTGGAGTGATAAGGGATATGAGAACGCTGTAGTGGGGGTGGCGGGTTGAGTGGTAGAACAGGGTGAGAGTTTGGTGGTAGCATGGAGAGGTAAGAGTATAGAGGGGGGCCGAGTTGGTGCGTAGAGGGACGGGGGTAAGGGGAAGGCCGAAAGGCCAAGACAAATGTGAAAGGGCATGGGGAGAACGCGGGCTAGGTTAAGTCACAGATTTGGAGGGTTGTGAACTAATGTATTGCTGTGAGTGTGTATTTCTATGTGGAGCGATGAGAGCAAGGTTAATGTAGCAGATAGGCGTAGGGAATGGGTCTGCCATAGCTTACGGAGCAGAGAGTTTGAGAGAGGATGGGGTTTTGCAGTGACCGAGGGTAGATAGGTGTATGGGTGCGTTGGAGTATGTGTAGATTGCAGGGGCCGTGGAGAGTGTGAGGTGAGAGCATTTAAGAATAGGGAGCGTTGTGGGATGAGAGGGCCGAGAGGCCGATTTGCATATATATATATATATATATATATATATATATATATATATATATATATATATATAACAGCAGATGAGTGAAATTAACTTTAAAACAACAGCATAATTTCCAGATATTGCAGAGAAAACTCAGAAATTTCTTCAGAAACCCAATATAAATAGTATCCAGCAGCTCTCCAAATTGTAGAATTTAATGAGCAGAAATTGCAAAGAAAAATTAGAATGAAAACCTTCAGATGGGCAATGTTGTCTTTCTTCAAAGCCAATGCCTGAATGCTGCCAATTTCTGAATGCTGGGATTCTGAATGTTGCTCCTCTTCAAAACACTTCTGAATAGCGGAAAAAACACTGCTGCAGAAACTCTGAGTGCTGCAAAAATGCCAGGAATTTTCGCAGATATGCACAGGCCATAAACACAAATGGCTCACTCAATTTGGAGCAAGGCCAGCAATTGCCCGCTCTGATACCATGTTAAAGCACACACATGGTGTATGAGAAGGATGAACACACACACAAGAGACTCAACACACAATGAAGGATAAGCGTGAGGCTCTCTTATTTTCCATTATACAAAGATGTACATTTATAGTACAATGGTGTGACTCTTGGTTTCATATTCCAAGGTCACTTGGACTCCATTGTGACTTTTCACATTCCACACCTACCCATGTAGGATTAGGTGTTCCAACAGAAATGATAGTGTTTTATCTCAGCAACACAAGATGAAGAGTCTCTTAGTATCAGAAAACTCTATTTATATTTAAAAATGAAGCAATTGGCTGCAAAAGAAATTATGCATACCACAGAGTTTATGTAGGTTGATCCGACAATGCAGGAAATCTAGAAAGATTTTCAGTTTCTGCAGTTCCATGTCCAACAACAAAAGGCCTATTTGGACAGAATTAAAAATCCCGTTAAGCGTCCCCAACAAACTGATATTCCCTGGTCAAGTGGTAAAGACTAGGCGTCCATGAGTCCTTTAAGTAGGAAGCAACATTGTGTTTATGAGCTTTATTAGAATAAGCTTGAAACTAAATTCTTACATCAAGTAAAAGAAGAAGCACAAAAATATATGGAATACCAATTCCTATGGCAGCAAATGGAAGAGACCAGAAAGCAAGGAAGTACTTCTAAGTATGGAGTAAATAATGAGCAGATGCTAACTTTTAGAGGTAAGGTGTATGTACCAAACTGTGTGGACCTAAAGGAGTTGATAATGAATGAATACCATTGTAGCAATTATGCAGGTCACCCAGGATACCAGAAAATGTTGACTGCTATTAGAAAAGTATACTTCGGCTTGGTATGCGTAAAATATTTCTGAGTATTTAAATAAATGTTTCGAGTGTCAACAGGTGAAGGTGGAGCATCAACACCCCGCAGGATTGTTGCAGCCCATACTGGTACTTGAATGAAAGTTGGAGGTCATATCCGTGGACTTCATTACATGATTACAGCGGTCGAAAAATCATAATGACTCCATCATGGTGGTAATTGACAGATTAATTAAATCTTCACATTGTATATTTGTATAGTCTACTTACAAGATTGTACAAATAGAAAATATTTTTATGAAAAAAATATTCAGATTACACAGCATTCTGAAAACTACTATTTCAGACAGAGATGTTAAGTTCACTTCTGCATTTCGAAAAACTATTTTTACAGGTCTGGGGACCCAAATAAACTTTAGCACTGCTTATCATCCCCAGATAGATTGTCAAACGGAGCAGGTTAACCAAGTTATGGAAGACATGTTGCGCCTGTATGTGATGCAGCAGCCAACCAAATTGGAAGACTACTTGCATCTGGTTGAATTTTCTTACAACAATGGTTATCAGGAGTCCCTTAAAATGAGTCCTTTCGAAGCTCTATATGGAAGCAGTGCCGCACTCCCATAAATTGGAGTAGTCACAAAACAAAATTAATGTTGGGACCAGAAATGCTTGCTGAAATGGAGTCAGAAGTCAAGAAGATAAGACAAAATTTGAAGGTTGCACAAGATCGGCAAAAGATCTATGCAGATAAAAAGAGTACTTACCAGGAATTCGAGGTGGGAGACCATGTGTATGTGAGGATCAAACCCAAAAGGAGTACCTTACAGTGGACCTCTTGTGCCAATTTGACTCCCAAGTTCTGTGGACCCTTCCAAATTTTGGAAAGGGTAGGACCTGTAACCTATCGGCTGGCTTTACTGAGTCACATCCGAGTACACAATGTATTTCATGTGTCCCAGTTAAAGATTTATGTGCATAATTCAAAACACGTAATTCATTGGGAGAATATATAGGTAGGATAGAATTAAAAATCCTAAATTGAAATATAATTTTTATATGAGAATTTGATAAGGAATTTTGTTGTTTGTAAGTAGAGCCGGACGATGAGTTTCTGGTCGAGCCGAAACACATACTTGACCGGAGAGAAATTATGCTCCGGAAGCGAGTCATCACCCAGGTTAAAGTGTAGTGGAAGCACTTCACCCCTGATGAGGCTACTTGGGAGGACGAAGGGTTTGTGCGTGAGGCTCACCCAGAGCTATTTGTTGAGCTGGAGTAAAACACCGAGGATGGTGTTACTTCCAGGTGGAAGTTGTGACAGTTGCATTTACTGTTAACTAGTTAAAATGACTTTTACTATTGTTTAAGGAAAAGGACAAAGACAATTAGTATTTTACTAGAAAAGTTATTTTCCTTCTTTTTAATTATGAATAATAAAATTAGTTATGGAAAGTAAAAGTAAAAGGTTGATGTTAAATGTTTTTCAAGAACTAAAAGGTGGTTAGAAAGTTTGAACAGTTGCCTGCTCCTCTAAGGATAAAAGAATCATCCTAGTGAGGAATAGGGGTTTTGTTTAGGGGGTAACGAGATAGTGAAGAAATTCCTGAGCTGGTAGAGACCAGTGGAAATCACTCAAATATTCCTGAAGATTTCTGGCACTGACTGGACTTGCAGTCTTGAGGTCACAATAGAAATTCTACTGTCAACCTGCACCTTCTAGTGGAAGCACGGGGGAAGAGCAGGACGTCATTGTTTCTCTTGTTGGTTGGGTGGACACCAACAGCCAATTATATTTTTCAGATAAGTTCTGTCTAGTTTATTATTAAATAGACAAAGATATTGTTTTAAGATTATTGTTTGTAGATAATTTATATTGTTTGTAGAAAAATGTTAATATTAATCCTTAGAAAATTGTTATATGTTAACGGAAGAAGAATTAGAATAAATGAGTAACCCGGAAAATAATTACTGGGTCATGTGTATTCTCCTGTATGAGCTATAGATTGAAAACTATGAATATATGCATAAATATATTAACTGTAGAATAGGTAGAGAAATTATCAATGTATGCTAGGGGCACTTCGGTGAAATCAAATGATATTTGTCCATATATAATAAGGTAACGCAGGAATTCTTAAGACTGTGGTATTCATAAAATAAGAACTGTGATAAATATAGTTTTCTTTAAAAACAAAAGAACATAATTTGTTCACGGTCTTGCAAGGGTTTCTGTCCATTTAAACTACTGTAAGGAGAGTTGTTGGTACAGGAAAGGAGGGTGAAACCCTCAACCTGATACACATCATCTCCCTAAATTCTTGCTATACATGGACATGTTATATGGTGGTCTAGTCACCAAGAGACCAACTTAATACACAAAATAGACAGAGAATAGAAATTTACGCACAGAAGCTAAAGACTGGAGAAATAAAAATACTATAAAGACAGAAAGAAAATTATTTTCAAGAAAATTTAATTACGTCTTATCTCGAGATAATATCAGTATATATTTACTATTTGAATGAAGTAAGAAATTGGAAATATGCATTAAGATAAAGATTGTAACAGAGTACGAATTGTTGTGAGAATATATGAGACTTTTTGTTTCATTAAAAAGAAATAGAGAATCACTATTTCCAAAAATAATACATGTAATCCGAATGGAGAGGAAAACTGTGTCTATAGAAATTACACAGCAGATTCCATACTAAAATTACAGTTGTGTAGGGTCGAACCCCAGTAATGAAAATTCCACCGTAGACTCTTCATGATAAATGCAAGATTCACTATTACAAATTAACGACGCTGGAGATTTTATCCATGGCCTCAAGAACGTTACATTTATACATATAAAAGATAAATAAGACCTAAACCAATCTGCCTGTAAAAACTGAGGTTTAGGTTCATTTTCCATGAAGACCCGGAGACCATCTGAGACAGCTAAGCCTCATTATCTGAGCACAAGTAATAGAAGTACCTGAAATAAGTACTAAGTGCATTAGTTGTGTCAAATGCTAAACAAAATAACGAAAGTCTATGCAGAAGAACCGCTAACCGGAGAAATGCTGACCTGGCAGAGTCGTCCTGCGATATTAGCCATAGAGAAAAACAGTAAGGGCGATTCCACCGCTACCCAAAACGAATTCCCTACTTTGAAATAAAAATGAAGAAATCATGGTTTAAAAAAATCATAAACTCTTGTGTAAATTACTTGAGGAACCAATTCCTTCTCGTCTAGCAGAGTAATGCACCAGTCACCTTAGGGAAATCAAAGAAAGAAGTTAAACACAGAAATTCTGGAGATAAATCTTTAAGAAAAATTTGAAAGGTATTTGGGAATACGTATGCAAATGTGAAAGGAGGAATTTACCTGAATGTTAGTAAGTGAAACCAGTTCCGAGGAAGCTGCTTGAATGACAGAGGACAAATCTGTCCTGGAGTTTATCGCAGAAGTAATGGCTTCCTCTTCTCCACTAAACATTGCTACAGAATTCCTAAAGGATGTACCCTAGAGAACCCTACGAGCTTGGTGAAAACACGATGGAGGCCAAGCCATAGTCCAAGAACACCACGGAACAAACCCTCAAATGGAATAAAGCTCAGAGCTAATGGACTCCTCGACTAGATGCAGTGACAAAGAAGGAGGCCAACTAGGGTTGGCAAGATTATCCATGCCATTTTCCCGGCAGGGCATTCACCGTCAATCTCTCTAGATCCAATGGTTAATAATCACGAGGAGGGCCATAAGAACTCACAACAAAATCTGAGCAGATCACACGTGTCAAGCGAAATGAATGACAAGTACCCATAAAATTGAATATCCAAACATCGTGACAGATAAATCTCGGGAGAATCCAATTCACAATATAAATGATTAAGTGGTGTGGTAAACATTAACAGTAGAATAACATTAAAATAGAAACCATGGTAATATATATTGTATGTTATACATTAAGGTTGTGATGCCAACAGATTAAACATTAAATTCTTAAGATGTGACAAGGAGTCCTTTGGTGGTCAATCAGTTGTATATATATATATATATATATCTTATTTAAGTTTAAAACCTTAATGCATAGTGGTAGGGGGTTGGAAGGGTAGAAAGGTGTTAAGAGCATTTAATAAAGATTAGTAAGTTAAACCTTGGATTATGAGTAACTTTAGTATAGGATGTAATTTTTATTTTATTTTTGTGTGTATGTGTGTTACAATTTTGGATGGTATATAATGCATTTGGATGATCAAGAAACCTGGTTTCTCACCAAAGCAAGTTAAAACCACGAAAGAAAACACTTAATGTAGTCTTCCCTTTTGAAAATGAATGAAAAAACAAGTACGAGTCACCTTACAAAAAAATATATTTGTTTTTTTTAAATATAAAATAAAAATGTCACATTCACTAACCAAAAAAAATTACGGTCATAAAAAAAAATTTCTCCATAAGCCTAATACAGTCACACGTCAGACTTACTATTTTCACCCAAGTCGATTATAGATCTATGCATTTTACAAATAAATAAAACAATGAACCCGAATTGTAGCATTGGCATTAATACAATGGATTAGCTTGTGGTTAACCGCAATTTCTATGTACAGCGGTGGCTCTCAAGAGCGCACTTTATTTATTTTTACGTTCAATACATAGAGCATAGTTTGTCTACAATTATTATTGTAGTGCCACCCTGGAGTGCTAAGTCTAACGCTTTTAATGATGAGATTTCATTCATGTAATAACTTTAAATATAAAGATTGCAACACGATTTCAGTCTTGCCACTTGGCACAAATATCCCTTCTATCAAGGCAAATATGCCATACCATGTGGTGTGGCAGTACTCAGAATTTACCTCCGGGACAGTTATAGTTATGCCTCAATTCCCACGGCATTTGCGAGGGAAAGAGAACAGTTCGGAGTATTCGGCTAGTTCACTTGTCTTGCAACTGGTGATCTCCCCATGGCGCGCTAGCAGAAAGCTGTTCTTTGTTGGTTTCTCCGCCACGTCTTCGGCCTTAAAGAGGTAAGCTGCACCCTCCCTTTAACTCCCTATTTCATCACGACTTGGTTACAAACGTTGTGAGATGAATTCTTCTTGTTTTATTTTTCCCAGGGACCTATAATTCACATAGAGTTATTGTTTTTACAGTGAGTCTTGGCTTATTCTCTGTTATTGAGGTTAAGCCCTTCGTCAACCTTGGTGACTCACGGAGAAAGGTACCTACCTTTCGATTGTATTCTGTTTAAATTACAAAATTATGATTTCTAGTTCTACGCAAGTCTCACTTACCAGCAACTAATTTTTCTTTATCGTTTCTAGATCTGACGTGATGCAAACCTTTCAGGTAAGACCCTCAAGCGCTGCCCGATAGGGTTTTGGGTTCGCATAACATTAATCTTTCATTTATAGCTTTGCCATTGTCTAACGGGGTTTTGTTATTTTGTCTTGTCTTGCAGGTTAGTGGGTTATCACTCAAACCCTCCCTTCAGCCTTTCATTAATCAACTCTAGCCATGGCTGAACCTGCTTCTCCTGTCCACAGGTACCCTATGATGTATACGAGAGTTTTGTAGCCATTTCGTCAAGGGTTTTTATTTTTGGAAAGAAGCTGGGTTTTACTTACTACCCGGATTAGGGCTTATAACTCGTAATATGCAAATTTTCTTGTAACTTAATAGCGTTCTGATACAATAGCTTATGAGCATTACTGTTAATGCTCGCAGTGCTTTATAAGCAGTCACAGTTGAACCCATTCATTCTCTACGGCCAAGGCCCAAACGCCTGTTCAGCCTCTATTTTATATATATATATATATATATATATATATATATATATATGAAACCCTGAAATCTTGTTGTCGGTTTTGCCTATTATCTTATGTATGGTTCTGCCTCTGATGAGATCCATTATAAATCTTTTTGACTTAAAAATCCGCCCTGTTTTCTATTTAATTGAACCGTAAGTTTGTTGCAATTAGTTTCTCTATTACGCACTATCAATTCTACCAAGGATTTATGGATTTATAAGCTTAATGTTTACTACTATATCTCAAGTGTTAATTTCTGAAATGTTACAAGGTGCTTATGAATAGGGATTTTTCTCTGTTTTTGCAAAATAATACTCTCTGCTTAAAATATTTCCTCTCTATGCAATTTACGTGAAGAGGGTTTCAGGATTTCTTGTTAACGGATTGTTTTTTTTTGTCTATTTTGTATCAACAGCATGTCATAGTGTAGTCACAACTTGACAATCCTATTGCTTACCCATTATTCGACTTAACATTTTTCTTATGGTGACCGGTCCACCGTTGAGAGACCGTGTATAGAATCTTTCTTTTTCAGAGGCAAGGGCTAGGTAGGGTTTCGGCCCAAACCCAGCACCTCAAGCCTTAGACTTCCTCTCGATTGTTTACTACAGGTGCGGCTCACAGAGAATATAATGCTAGTAATTATTAATGCATGTGTTCCTTTTTAAATAAACTTTTCGTTCCATTATTCGTTTACTGGGTTTTTTCAGTAGCTTGTTCGAACAATGTGTTCATGATTCTGTTTCCAAAAAGATGCTATAAACTTCCTATAAAAGCTAAAAGATTCTATATGTATATATTCTTCTTTCTAAGAACAAAATTCTTGCAGAGTCTTACCCCGTACCTTGTAATTTAACAGAAAAAGAATTATAATATCAAGATCTTCCCCTTCCTCTACTCCAGGTACTAACTCTACCAATGCACAAATAAAAATTCTTATGTTCAGAGGATGCATACCGGTCCCTTAACAAAACTTCGATAATCACACCCTTCAGAAAGACAATATTTAGCTAATCAGCTTTAAACAGCCTAAAAGCCTCTATTTAAACCTGTAACACACTTAAACACAAGTTCTGCATACTTATCTAGAACAGAAAATTTAATTCTTCAAACTGTGGTCCTCCCAATCATCAAGGGAGGCTATGACGTCCTCCTCTTGCCCCCTAGCTCCAGAATTCCGGTTGGTGCCATGGGTTAACAGTGGAACTCCTCTGTTGTGACCTCTGGAAGGCCAATCCAGTCACAAACAGATATTCTAGTTTACAAGGGTTATAGAAAGCTACTTTCAACTGGTCTTCCCAGCTCTAGAAAATACTTTCCCCTTCTTACCAAAGCTCACAGAACCCCCTCTCCTCTCCTGGATTCCAACTTTATCCTCAGAGGAGAGGGTAATTGTTTTTCCAACTGTCCCTAACCACCACCTATTCTAAGAAACTTTTTACCAACAGCTTAGACGATTTTCTTTTCTTTCATTGGTTTCTCCTATTAATTTCATAACCAAAAATAAAAATAGTAATTTGTCTCATAAACCACAACAATAAAGTCTTTTTTGTCAGGAAATAAAATAAACAAATTGTCTTTTAACTAGTTAAGCTAGTTAATTCTTAATGAGGCTGTTACAAAAAATAATTTAAAGTTTCATTGTTTATTACAAAATACATCTTCACTTAATTCCACAAAATATTTTCTTAATATATACATTTCTTCAAAACATATAAATTTTTAATCTAAAACGAACATAAGTCAGAAGTTCATATTTTATTATAAACGTGCATGTTAACTTCAGTCTTCATCCCACATGATATTGTATCTCTTTTTCGAATATGAAAGAGATGCGTTTCTGCTTCTCATTGATTTCTTAAACCACTATTAAGATCAGAATATTTCCATAACCCAGTGTTATCCCCTGTTATGACCAGAATGTTCTAAGGATTAGAGAACCACAAGAAAGGTAACTTGTCATCACATACTAAGCCCAGGCCCGTGGCTGTTATTTGTCTGGTTTCTAAAGTGGGGTATTTATGAAATTTGGTGATTTCATTTTTGAGAAATGGTAATGGTTTACGAATTAAATTTATTAGTGAAATCGCATATATTAAATTTTTGGCAAAGGTTTATAATTATCTATTTATAATAAAAAACAAAATATTTATTTTATTATATATCTTATACTATTAAAAATATAAAAATTTAATTTTAATAATATAAAAATTATAACTTTATTTATAATAATATTAATAATAATAAAATAATATAAAAGTTAAACATATATATACAGATATTTTAAAAAAAAATTGAAAACAATTTCTATCATATATCTCATATAAAAAGGGATAACAATTATCATTTTATTTATAATAATATTAATGATAAAAAAATAATAAATTTTTTTATATATAAATATATATAAATTCATAACCATATAAATTGGCGAGATGCTTAATTTATAAATAGATTTCATCTTAATAATATAGGTCAATATTATGATTTATCAATACCATGTGCCAAAAAACCATAACTCATTTCATAAATCAATTGCTTGTACGATAATTTTTTTAATGAATGGATATTTAATAATTAAAAAAAGAAAAAAGACATAAATACTTTCAAGAAAAATATCAACATTTGATTTGTGTATATCAATCATAATATTTTAAATTATTTTAATAAATTGTTTAGATCCATCTTAACTAGGGACCTACCAAATTCTCAGAGGGATCAAATCTCTTGAGATGCAAGCCTCCTTTACAATAAAAAGAGATTTGATCACTCTCCATGCTTGGTAGATGGGGAGTTAATATAGATCTAGGAAAATCTTTTCCCTTTGAAGAGTCTTTCCAAGCATACTATATTCCACATGAATATTTATTTTAATTTGTGGTTATTCTTATTATTTTATGATTTTCTTTGTATAAGATAAGACATGACATTACATGTATTCCCAAATTAAAGAGTTATAAGCACAATTATTGATAATTGAATTAAAATTAAAAAAATGCTATTACCTAATAAACACATCCATATACTTAGAAATAAATTTTTGTGAGATTATAATGGTTTATGGTTAAATCATAGATTATTTTAAATTATTTTAATAACTTGCTTCGATCCATTTTAACTCTAGATCTGCCAAATTCCTAAAGGAATCAAAACTTTTGAGGTGAAAACCTCATTTAGAATAAAAAAAGATTTGATTGCTCTCTATGTTTGGTAGATTTGGAGTTAATATGGATATAAGAAAAAAATTTCCTTTTAAAGAGTCTTTCGAAATATACTATATTTCTCTTGAATACCATAAATCAATAAAATATTTAATATTAACCTATGATTATTTTCATGATTTTATTTTTTATAACGACATAAGATAAGACATGACACTACATTTCTTAATAATAATAATAATAATGGTTTAAATCATAGTTTTGAATTTCAAAATAAAGTTAGTTCTTGAAAAAAGAATTAACCCTTTTAAATTATATAAATTTTAACAAACATAAAATTATGTTTTTTCAACAAAACTAAAAAAATTATTATTTCAAGTCGAAGAAAAAAGAGTGACCTTATTAGACTCCTATTTAATAGAACTAATCATCATAAAAACACACACTTCATCATATATTAAATACTTAATTACTTCATCATATATTAAAGAGGAATATTTGTCTTTGCTCGACTGCTGCTTTGTATTTTATTTTAAAGTGTTGTTGCCTACTGAACACCACGTAATTTTGATTGCGATATCTTAGAATAAAGTGTAGCAGATCTTTCATGATAGACTGCAAATTGTATTGGCGTTTTGAAAGATGCCAATAATCAGAACTAAATGACATCCTTGGGCGTTTTCAAAGATGCCAATAGTCACAACTAAATGTCAGCATCAGCAATAAAACACTAACAACACTCCATTCTTCCACCACTTCTGTAACAAAGACAAGGATACTTAGAGATTTGGTATATACTGATATGGAACTACCCAAAACGCCAGTAGTGGAAAAAAAGCTTAGTTACATTGTTTCTTATGGGATCTGTCTGTAGTCCCCTAGACTTTCCTCCCTTTCGTCATCGGATTCCAACAGTAGCAAACTCAGGGACAGTGAGCTTGATTTCTCTGTATTATCGAGTTCATGAATCCAATCCTAGTGCTGTGTGTAGTCGTAGAATTCTTCAATTCTTTGATCATCCTGGACTGCAAAACCGTCGACGCGCAGCATGATGGATTGATCAGAAGAAACAACGTCAAACTCATTGGCCTCTGGAGCTAATATAGCTGGTCCCTTGCAGAAATCTTGTAACAGAAAATCTGTCGAACAATTGGATGGAGGCGAAAGAAAACTACATTCTGTAGAAGATAGCTCGTTCAAATCTAACAAACTCTCGGCTAAAGGACATGAATTTGCTCCAAAATAATAAGAATTTGGGGATTTCTCCAACGCTAACGATGGCATAGAGCTGGTAGAGATTCTATCTTCTATATCGTTCCCAAAGAGGTCGCGCCATGACTTGGAAGAATTCGTAGTTTGCTTGACATTACACAATTTGATGGCTTCATCTGAACTAGGAGGATTACTGCAACCATAACCATTCATGGACCCGTTATTTGGTCTTATTGTTTCAGAGAGTCTCATCGTCGTTGTTACTTTCACCGCGGTGGTTTTGAAAACACGATTTGGTATTGCAGAAGGTTTTGATTTTGAATTGAGATTTTTCCTGCTCTTGCACTGAGTTTTGTTCGCGGAGAGGAGCAACTTCTTGCTTAGACAAGTGCTCCAGTAGTTCTTGATTTCGTTGTCTGTTCGCCCCGGCAGCCGTCCTGTGACCACCTGCATCCACATATATGCATTCACTAATTAAATCAGACTCATCACATGCGAGTAAGAGAGTATTTATATGCACAAAAGAGTATTTAATCTTACAATTAAAAGGATTCTATTTGGGGCTGATTTTTTTTAATATATTAATTATATTAAACAATAAATTTGAAATTTTGAATAAATGTAATTTTTTTTTAAAATTAGTGGAACTGGTGTTTGGGGCTATTTCGATTTTGTTTATGAGCAATATAACCAACAAAATCCAATCAAAACATTTATACTAGCAGTTGTCCCAAAAGGTGCAAAAAGAGGCCGATAGGATTTTTAAATAAAAAAAGTTGTACAAGAAAATAACAATAACAAAACTTAAATTTATTTCTTAAGTTTATAATATGTAACTAAAATGATTCATGAATGTTTGCTAGAATATTAAATATTAAATTGATTATGTCATATTCAAAAGCAATCTAATTAATAGATGAGATGATATTTTAATTTACAAAAATTGAGTTTGTCAAAAACACATTTATGCATGCTAAATGATCTATTAAAAAAAAATTATAATGTGGTTAAAAATTGTATTGTTAGATTACAATGAAAAATAACTATTTTATTTAGACTACACCTATTCTAAACACTGTTGAGTGGTTCTAATAATTCTAATAATTAAGAATGCATCCCTTCTTGTAAAAAGTTAAAAGTTCAAATTCAAAAAGGTAGAAAATATACATCTAGAAATTTTAGAAATTCTTCAAAATCTTAATGTCAATAATATTGAATTAGACCAAGGTAAGTGATTTGATAATAAGAAATAATAAATTCATTTTAAAAACATATATTTATTCTTTTTAAAAACATAAATATATTCTAAAAACATATATTCTTTTTAAAAATAGATATTTATTATTATTAAATATATTTAAATAGTAAAATTTTTAATATAAATATCTATTTATAAATAATAGACTCAGTAATTATATCAAAAAAGTGACACTGCATAGATTTTTGGAAAAACAAAAAATTATGACACTGCATAGATTTTTGGAAAAACAAAAAAATTATGTGGAAAAAATATATTTAAAAATAAAAATATTTATATAAAAAACTTAATAATCATATTTTTAACCATGAAATAACAAGAAATTATGAGGCTGGATAGAAGTGATAGTGCGAAATTAACAACTTTTAAGAAGCCGTTAAAATTTCGAGCATAATAAAAAAGAAAACTATATTTTTAGAAGTTGTTTTCAAAAATTTATTATCATGTATTTTTTTAATTTTTTAGATTTTATATGTTTCTAAATCGAATAAATATGAGAATCAAATTGAAATTGCAAAAACAAATTAGAGATTGTTATTTAGACATAGGAAAGTTTCATTTAAATTTAAATACATGTTTAAAATGTTTGAAAGGTTTTCTAAAATGTTAAATTTATTTTTACTTTTAAAAATACAGTTTAATCAACCAAACATTATAATCTCATAAAAATAGGGTTAAAACCACATTACCTGGGAACTGCATATAAATCACATTACATTAAATTCATACTACAAAAAATTATTAGAAAACTCACCCATCAGTATATACACAATATAGAAAATATTAACATTGCATCAAAATATCCATTGAATATGGAGTACATACCATATAGAGATTGCATCTACTGTAATTTGTGGATGTTTCAAATACCCAGCAAGAAGTATTAGAAGATATAAATACCAAGTTTCCAAAATGTTCAACGAAAATCAATTTTCATCAACTTACAAAGTTTGATATCCAGTGTATATACATAAATATTATGTGTATATACACATAAATCTACATTTTATGTTTTGCTACTATATGGAAATATTATTTGTTATGGGTTGAAGACTTGGGACTGAAATTAAGTTACCAGAGCATGACATCGGATGTCATAGAAAGCCGTAGAAAGCCACCCAAATTGCTGAAAGCAGACCAAGAAAAGCCAGCCCAGGCGTCCTTGCAGGCACCACTAAAGACATACCCCATCTGAGCAAGCACGATGATCCACCATGAGAGGTCCAGCATCAGTGCAACTGCAGGCACACCCCATCCCACCTTGAATATCAAGATCCAGCTTAACACCACGTGCAACACCAATGCACACCCCGCAATGATTGCCAGCACCATCACTTTGCTCTGTGCCTGCAGGAACTTGGCGAGTGGGAAAACCATGGCGTAAGCGAAGAGCTGGGGGAGCATCCAGAGAGCAAATGTGCCTGCCAGCTCTGCTATTTCCTTCTCTTTCCCGATCAACGGCAAGAGAGGCGTGGCGAAGACATAGAGCAAACTCAGAAAGCAGGCGATGCAGAGGAGAATAATCCAAGAGCGCTGCATATACAATCCTAGCATATACCCAGTAAAATAAATAAGATTTTTAACAGTCTGTACCGATCGAACCTGCAAAAGAAGGGAGATTAAACGGAGTAAAAATCATATTACCCAAATTAGAAATGGAAATTCAGTATGATTTTATGATTTTTCAAAATGAATTGGTTGATTTTATGATTTTTTTGCACACGTCTTACTAGTGACATGTGCCATTATCAAAATGAATTGGTTGACGAAAAAGCATCTGTATTAATTCAAAACAGAAGGCCTATCGGCCTAAATATGTATTAATTTAAAAGTGGATTATTAAAATCAAATAATTGAAAATAGAGAGAATTTTTTTTTAATAAATTGGAATAAAAGAATTGTAAAATTTGAAAACAAATGATAATGGATTAATTGAAAAAAAATTGGGCAATAATTATATAGAAAAAGTTTCGTTTGCCTTTTTCTAAAATGGATGAGCTATATTGGATGGTTCCAAAAGAGTCCACAAAACTTCTCTTATATTAATGCTGAAACTTTTTTCAATTAATCAAATATAAATATAAATATAAATAACAAAAACTTGAAAAAAAATTAATAATTTTATTTATATTTTATATTTGAATTTAAAGATCTAAATTATAAAATAATTATTTAATTATTTTTAAAAAATATATTAATTAAATGCCGTAAGTCATTCGAAAAAATATTGTCATTATAATTACCATCAAAATTTAATACTTCATATAACATGTTAAACTTAGAATAAAAATTATGATTGTAATCCTTCCTAACCAAAACATGAACTTTATAACGGTGCCTTTTAATCATATATTATGAGAGTGTTTTTTAATCATATATATTCCTCAGTTAAAGTGATTGAGAAAAAATGTTATCATCATCCAATTCAAATGCAATTACCTTATGATATCAAAATTATACATATTGTAAAAGATTTTAAAAAAGAAAAATATAGTTTTTTTCATCAAGTTCTTTAAATAGCTAAACATATATATTCCTTATAGAATATATAAAAATATCACAGCCCATCTTGGGTCACCCAGTTAAAACCAAAAAGCTCAAAGCAATGTGGCAGAGAATTATTAGATTCATGTTGAACATTAACCAGATTCAAATTATCTTAGGTGTATTACTATCTCACTGTTATAACCGAGTATTATAGCAAAGTCATCCATTTATCCGAGTATTTTAACCATAAAAGTTGTGTAACACCCCCAATTTGTGTGTTGAATTTTTTTAAAGTTAGACATTTGAACTTTAAATCCTAAAGGGGTGGACCCCAAGGGATGAGTATGGTGTGAATGTAATTGCATATTTTAATTGAGGAAATAAATAAAATGGTTGTGCATTTTGACCAAGATGAGAATGAGAGATCACTTGCCAAATCCATGAGGATGGATAAGGCAACAAATCCCCAAAATATTTCAAAAATCCTTGAAAGAAATTTATTTAGATTTGAGGAGGAATCTAAATTTCCCCAATGAAGAGGAGTAGTTGGGAAGAGGTGAGAAAAAGCTGGAAAAGCTGAGGAAAAGCTTAAAGCAGCTTTAAAGAATCCCAAAGTGGGAAGCCTAGGCTAAACAGGAAAGAAAGCATCCTGCTATTCTGGACGCAGAATTAGAAACATGCTTTGGGGAAACTATGAGCTTAAATAAGCTGCTCCTAGACAGATCAGAGGTTGATCTGTGCTAGGAAGTGATCTCTGCTCGGGGGTGAATCCTGGGAGATAAAGAGGATTCTAAGGTTGGGAGGTTGGTCATTTTGCAGATTTTATGGTATGTTCTGAACTTCTGGTACTATGTTTTATTGCAGTATGAATTGGCTACATATAAAATTTAATTAGCTGTAAGTAGAAGAATTGGTACTACATTTAACAGAATCTAGACTGAGGTACTCATCTTCCAGATTTTGTGTAGTTGTAGTCCAGAAAGACCATAGAGTAGAAACCCCAGAATTTCTAAACCAAGGATGGTTTAAATCTGAAGTTTCTTAGTCTCCACAGATGAATAATTATTGTCTTGTTCCTCTTAGATCCTAATGTGATATTTTATACTATGAGTAGGTTGAAGAATCATTATTTCTAAAAGTTACATGATATAACTACCTCCAACTGAAAACAAGATATTGGAATATGATAATAAATGGAATAGAACACAAAAACCTTATACTTCTACTCTATCTGCTGCATACAACCGTTATCCATTTATGTATATCACATTCCTAAGTCTATCTTTACTCTTGGAAAGCAATCTGTACAACAAATGGCTAAATTGATAAGTTCTGACTTGTATTCCATCACTAGTAAGTCCATAATTAGTATAATTCTAAATAAAATAGAACATTCCGAGTGAGAACTTTGGTTTGTATTTCTTGACTTATTATCACATCACAATTAAGTATATGTTACAGCAGTGTGATAATATTCATAAAAAAGAGTTATTAAACCACCAGGAAATTTATGCTACAGCAGTGTGATAATGTTTACAAAATGGGAGAATAGGGGCATTATACCCTCATCTCTAAACTTTGCAATAAACAGTGGTATCATAAAGTCAACCTATACTTAGTATTTCAACTAAATCGAATTTAGGTTATGTACCCTCTATACATTTCAAAACATATATATATATATGATAATACGATTCGAGTAATATCAAAAAAAAATCGTTCTTGTGAGTCGAAAGTTATAACGCGCCCTAGAGATATACATATACTAATTACACGTCTCATCGACGGCACCCATGTAAATCTGATATGAAAACTATATACGAAATCATTAAAATAAGTGCCATTTACCTACTACTTATTATATGTCTTACAGTCGAGATCATTGCAACCTTGCGATAAAACGATATATGAAATAATGTTAGTAAGTGCGCAGGTTAGGTATTTACAGATGACAAAACGGGAATATCAAAAGGTAGCAATAAACCATATAAAGCGGAATGAACGCACAGTAGCGTAACTAATGATGGTAGGTGTTATAAACCAAACTGTATTCACGCCGAGAGCCGAGTTAAGCAGTTCAGTTTCACATTTACCTCTCTGGCGACAGATAAGGATAACTCGCCTCCAATCATTCCTGCAATACATCCGTTCCGGCAGTACATACCTGTTAGCAGAATAAAAACAACGATGCCGGAGAATAATATAGTTACTGCTGTCACTAGAGGGTCCCGAGTAAAGGGATACCTAAACATAAGATTATGTAAATCTTATAATGTCATAGTTTTCAACCACGTCAAGGTAACGAGGACAGCAGGCGCTGTCAAGGCCGGTCAAAGGTGCCGGCCATCCGCCAGGCTTTGTTCAACGTTGGGACCGCGGCAGTGAAGGCATTCCCCTCTGTTTATAGTCCATTGCACAGGCAGAATCCTGAAGCTTTAACCCCTCGTTCTCTCTGAATTGAGCTAGGGTAACATAACAAATTCATAAAAGCTAACGTTTGCATATTAGGCCCGACTATCAACTCCAGTGTATGGAGAGCTCACCAGTAACAACCAAAACAAACTCGGCTGGTCATTGCCAGAACCGGAATAACATTTACCTCTGCAATAAAACTACTGACACATGCATATGGGAAAATAACTTCGGCACGAACTGCTCAAATCCAGGCAAAAATCGTAGAGGCAGCTACGATTAGGATCGGCCGAGGTTTATTTTTTCTCGCGGTCTGAAAAATAAAACAAACACAACAACAGATTGTTCGATATTGTAACCCTGTTAAACTAGAAAAGGGTAACTGTAAAAACAATTAGAGAAACCATATATTCAAGACCGGAACCACGGTGGCCTGAAAAATATGTAATAACGGTATGAATCGGAAAAATATCTCTACTTTCGGCAGGCCTACATGGTGCAAACGCTATTCGACTTGCAACCACGAACAAATTTCTCCCTCCACTCGTGGCACATACGATGCTTGTCGTTCTGTCCGGATGGGGGGGGGGGAAACACAGTGCGGCCTTCAAGGAAGACGGGGAACTGAAACCACGAAGGGAGGATGAAATAGAGAAGGAACCGCGCTGGGATTAAAGGGTAGAAAACGCGGAGTACCTACCTCGAGTTGCTAAAGGGACACACGGAGGTTTTCCACTTGGTTAACGTAGCAGAATAACACTCTAACCCTAAGAGACACAAATCTAGGGTTACACTCATCCTGACAGGGATTTACTCGTCCGAGGCCGCAGATTTGCAGTACCACGTCTTAGTAGTGTGGTCTTTTCCGGCTTAAGAATCGTAAGTAGGGTGCCGGCGGGTTTCAGGAGGAAGCCATACTCCCGGTACAGGCGAAAGCAGATCACGAAATTGGATTATAGTTGTTGTTGACACTCGTCAAGCACTCAAGCAGGGACGCCGAGAGGGAAATTTCCAAAACTCTCAGATACGAGTGAATAATCAAATCTCCTGTACCTATCCGCCGTTCGGTGCAGCAGAACGAGTCACTTCACTTTTGCATCTGCACGCAACGGGATTGGAAGGCCGCGGAAGAAATCGCCCCATAACAGTAGCGTGTTGACGTGACTGAGGTGCAAATGGTAACCTGCACTCCACCCGGCACAAAAACAAAATGAAACAGAGTTACTGCATTAGGTATACGTACGCCAAACGAAGGAAAAAAAAAAAAACAAACCTAGGAAGTAGACGTACCACATGTAATGCATTTTATATATATGACATAGAATAGGGAGATAGTTCATACAATTCACCGTGGTCAAAAGAAAAGTGCGATATAGGTCGAGCGAGAATCGTTAAAATGCACGATAGATGTGTATAGATATATATTGCATAGAAGGTATACATAGGTGGATCCGTTATATTAAGGTGAAAGTTGGTAACCATGTTAAAATAAAAGAATTCGATAGGGTACATATGTGTATATTAAAGATATATATTAAATGTGATATATATTGATACATTAAGGAATATACATATATATATGTACATTAAAAGGGACATATCTATGTACATTAAGGGAAATATATATATACATTAAAGGTGATATATCTATGTTGATTAAGAGTAATATGCCTATGTATAGTGAAGATGCCACATATGATCAGTATAATAAACATATGATGTATAAACACCACTTTGAACTTTATGTTAAACTAATATGTCTCTCAGTCTTTACCTGTAGGTATTGAACATCTAAAAAGAGCTTTGATCCTTTACAAGGGATTAGCACTTGAAGTGGAATGGATATAGGTTAAAGATCAATATATTTACTAATAAAGAGATATTAGTCATTGGGAGTCAACTTTACAAAAAGGAATAATAATATTGAATCCCTGAGATCATTATTCTAAAGTAAAAGAAATAAAAAATAAAAAATTTTGGAGGTGTGACAAATGGTATCGGAGCCCTAGTTACAACAAATTGGGCTGTCGTTTTGTGCTCACTGCTTATTTCATATTTTGTTTTTTCTGAAGTGTATAAACCTTGCTAATCTGTGTTGTAAGTGTATACAGTTGAAATGGCTGAGGGTGGAGGGATTTATGTGGATCTGCATGATGAGTTTGCTACTCCAGATCCAAATGCCCCGATAATGGCAATGTTGCATAGGATGCAACGAGATTTGGCTGAACTGAGAAGCCAGAATGACATGTTGTCATCAGCCAGTAAGGAGCAGGAAAATCTCATCAGGGAATTAACTTCCCGGAACAGCCAGGAAGACGAAGGTTCCGGGAAGAGAAAGATGGATGAGTCTGATGATGATGAGGCTGCTAGACAACAGCATAAACAGAAAAGAGAATTGCAGGGAGAATTTAGAAAGATTAAACCTCCCTCCTATGATGGGGAGAAAGAGGAGGATGCTGAAGCTTGGTTGCTGAACATGATCAAGTATTTCCAAGTCTACGAATATGAGAGCAATCTGAAGGCTAGATTAGCTGTGTACCAGCTACAAGGAAAAGCTACACTCTGGTGGGAAGAGACAAAAATGGTGCATGCCATTGATGAAAAGACAGTTACTTGGGAAGATTTTCAGATTAAGTTCAAAAGTCGTTATTTGAATGAACGTTATTATGACGATAAAGCAAAAGAATTCCATGAACTTAGGCTAGGACAGCTCACTATTGATGAGTTTGTCACTAAGTTTACTAATTTACTGAGGTATGTCCCTTACATTAGGGAAGAAAAGGCAAAAGTGCAAAGGTTTTTAAATTGTTTGCCCACTGTGTACAAGGAGAAAATTGAATTTGACAATCCAAAGACCATGGATGAAGCTGTTAGAAAAGCAAGATTATGCTATCAACAGTTTAAAGGTAAAGCTGAACAAGGGAAGAGCTGGATGAACAAGGGTGAGTTCAAAGGAAAGAGACCAAAACCAGCATATTTAAGGAATTTTGGTAGAGATCATCAAAGGAAAAAGTTCAGCAAACCAAAGGAAAGTCAAACTGCTCAGTCCCAAGTGGTTTCAAAACCAGTAGAAGGGAACAATAAAAAGGAAGGGACAATCAGAATGAAGGAACCTCTGAAATGTTGGGGCTGTGGAGAACCCCATATGATGAGGGACTGTCCCCATCGAAATATTCATATGATCAGCAGAGAGCGAGAGGCAGCAACAGTCAATAACATAGCCAGAAACATACCAACCATCAGTGCAGCACTGGAAAATAGGCAAGCAGAACATCAAGCCACCATGGTGGAAATGGAGGGTAAGATTTCTGACCTACCTGTTACTGTTTTGATTGATCCAGGTGCTTCTTTAAGTTACATTAGTCCTGGAATTGTAGAAAAATGTAAAATTTAACCTGAAAAATTTCAGCAGTCATGGTTAGTACAGCTGGCCACTGGAACTAAGAGAAAAGTTACACATAAGTTGCCCAAAACAGCAATACAATTAAATGGGTTCCCAACAGAAGTAAATCTGAACATATTGCCATTAGGATCCTATGATCTGCTGATAGGAATGGATTGGCTAGAAAAGAAGAAAGCTCTGATGAACTGCTGGGATAAAACCTTGCATTGTGTGGATGAGGAAGGGAAACCTTTTACACTAAAAGGGAAACCAAAACCCATTGTAGTAAGACAAATATCAGCCTTAAAATTGAAAAGAACAGCTAGAAAAGGATACCAAGTCTATGCAGTGCATGTAGAAGAAATAGAACAGAAAACTGAGGAAGAGTTACTGGATGCTATACCAGTCATCAGAGAATTTAAGGAAGTCTTTCCCAAGGAAATCCCTCATCTTCCCCCTCAAAGAGAAATTGATTTTTCTATAGATCTGGTGCCGGGAGCTACACCTATTTCCCGAGCTCCTTATCGGATGAGCCCGCCATAACTGATGGAGCTGAAGATGCAGCTGCAAGAACTATTGGATAAGGGTTACATCAGACCAAGTGTGTCTCCATGGGGAGCACCTGTGTTATTTGTTAAAAAGAAGGATGGAACCTTTAGGATGTGTATTGATTATCGTCAACTGAATAAGTTGACCATTAAGAATAGATATCCACTTCCTAGAATTGATGATCTTTTTTATCAAGTGAGAGGAGCTTCAGTCTTCTCCAAGATAGACCTCAGGACTGGGTATCATCAACTCAGAATTAAAGAAGAAGACATCAGCAAAACAACATTTCGAACTAGGTATGGGCATTACGAATTCGTAGTCCTACCTTTCGGTTTGACGAATGCCCCTGCCACCTTTATGTGTTTGATGAACAGTGTGTTGAATAAGTATTTGGACAAATTTGTTCTTGTGTTCATAGATGATATTTTAGTCTATTCTAAAAATGAGGAGGAACAGAAAGAACATCTGAGAATAGTGTTGCAGACTTTAAAAGAAAACCAGCTATATGCCAAGTTCAGTAAATGTGAATTTTATAAGGATAAAATTCAATATTTAGGCCATATCATCTCTGAGAAAGGATTGACAGTTGACCCTGAAAAGATAAAAGCCATTAAGGAATGGCCAGTCCCCACTGATGTCTCAGCAGTAAGATCATTTATGGGAATGGCAGGCTATTATCGCAGATTTGTGGAGAGATTTTCTGCTATAGCAAATCCCATAACCTCATTACAAAGGAAGGGTGTTAAGTTTGTGTGGACTGAGAAATGTCAAAACAGTTTCGAACAGTTGAAACAAAGACTTATTTCAGCACCTATATTAAAAATTGTTGATCCTGATAAAGAGTTTGTGGTATGTACAGATGCTTGCAGAGAAGGGCTAGGAGGAGTCTTATTGCAAGAAAATTCAGTGATTGCCTATGAGTCTAGGAAATTGAAAACTCATGAACAAAATTATAGTGCATATGATTTGGAATTTGCAGCTGTTATTCATGCTTTAAAAATGTGGAGGCACTATCTGCTGGGGAAGAAGTTCACATTAATGACTGATCATATTAGCCTTAAATATTTCTTTTCCCAAACTGACCTGAATGCAAGACAAGCCAGATGGCTGTCTTTTCTAAGTGAATTTGATATGGATATAAAACATATCAAAGGAAAAGAAAATAAAGTTGTTGATGCCTTAAGTAGAAATGCTTGTCGGCATTTAAATAGAATTGGGAGTAGTGCCCAGATGGAGATAGAAGAATTGGTGGGAGAAGCAGCAAAACAAGATCCCAACTATGAAGTCCTCCTGGTGAAATTACAGAAAAGGGATAAAACAGATTACACTAAAAATCCACAAGGGCTGCTCTATTACAAAAACAGGTTGTATATTCCCAATATAGAGTCATTGAAAAGAGAAATACTAGATGAATATCACAAACAGCCCTATGCAGGACATCCATGGTACCAGAAGATGTTAACAGCTTTGAAAACGAAGCTGTTCTGGCCAGGAATGAAGAGAGATGTGGCAGAGTATCTGAGTAAATGTATGGAGTGTCAACTAGTCAAGGTTGAGCATCAACACCCAGCCGGGCTTTTAAATCCCCTGCCAATTGCAGAATGGAAATGGGATACAGTTTCCATGGATTTTATAACAGGACTACCCAAAACCAAATACCAACATGATTCAGTAATGGTAGTAGTAGACACTTTAACCAAAGCTGCACACTTTATACCAGTCAAATCTACTTTCGGAACAGCTCAAGTGGCAAATGTTTTCCTGAAGGAAATAGTAAGGCTTCATGGGGTGCCCAAAGTAATTGTCTCAGATCGAGATGCAAAGTTTACAGCAGCATTTTGGAAAGGGTTGTTTGGAGGAATGGGTACTAAGATGAATTTTAGTACTTCCTATCACCCACAAACAGATGGGCAGACAGAAAGGAAAAATCATATCTTGGAAGATATGCTGCGTATGTATGTGATGGATAGACCATCAAAGTGGGAAGAGTATCTGCATCTAGCTGAGTTCGCTTACAATAATAGCTACCAATCCTCTATTAAGATGAGTCCCTTTGAGGCACTCTATGGGAGGAAGTGTCGTACTCCCTTGAGCTGGAGTCAACCAGAGGATAAACTGGTGTTGGGACCAGATGCACTACAAGAAATGGAAAGAATTGTTAAACAAATACAGAAAAATATAAAGACAGCACAAGACAGACAGAAGAGCTATGCGGATAAGAAAAGGGTGCACCGAGAATTTAAAGTGGGGGATCATGTGTACTTGCGCATCAAACCCAAAAAGAGCACACTTTATGCGGGAAGTTGTGCAAAACTGGCTCCTAGATATTGTGGGCCTTTTGAGGTGTTAGAAAGGGTGGGACCAGTGGCTTACAAGCTGGCCTTACCACCTCATGTTAGAGTGCATAATGTATTTCATGTTTCATTATTAAAAAGATATGTGCATGATGCTTCTCACATAGTTGATTGGAATGTTGTACAGGTGGAACCAGAAGGGGAGTTTCTGCCAGAACCGCTTCAAATATTGGAGCGGGAAGAAATTGAACTAAGAAACAGAACAGTGGTCAGAGTAAAGGTGCAGTGGAAGCACTTTACTGCTAAAGAAGCCACCTGGGAAAGGGAAGTTGACATGATGGAGAGATATCCATTTTTGTTTAAATGAACTCTAGTAGTTGAATAAGAACACCAAGGACGGTGTTTATATTTTAGAGGGGGAATATGTAACACCCCCAATTTGTGTGTTGAATTTTTTTAAAGTTAGACATTTGAACTTTAAATCCTAAAGGGGTGGACCCCAAGGGATGAGTATGGTGTGAATGTAATTGCATATTTTAATTGAGGAAATAAATAAAATGGTTGTGCATTTTGACCAAGATGAGAATGAGAGATCACTTGCCAAATCCATGAGGATGGATAAGGCAACAAATCCCCAAAATCTTTCAAAAATCCTTGAAAGAAATTTATTTAGATTTGAGGAGGAATCTAAATTTCCCCAATGAAGAGGAGTAGTTGGGAAGAGGTGAGAAAAAGCTGGAAAAGCTGAGGAAAAGCTTAAAGCAGCTTTAAAGAATCCCAAAGTGGGAAGCCTAGGCTAAACAGGAAAGAAAGCATCCTGCTATTCTGGACGCAGAATTAGAAACATGCTTTCGGGAAACTATGAGCTTAAATAAGCTGCTCCTAGACAGATCAGAGGTTGATCTGTGCTAGGAGGTGATCTCTGCTCGGGGGTGAATCCTGGGAGATAAAGAGGATTCTAAGGTTGGGAGGTTGGTCATTTTGCAGATTTTATGGTATGTTCTGAACTTCTGGTACTATGTTTTATTGCAGTATGAATTGGCTACATATAAAATTTAATTAGCTGTAAGTAGAATAATTGGTACTACATTTAACAGAATCTAGACTGAGGTACTCATCTTCCAGATTTTGTGTAGTTGTAGTCCAGAAAGACCATAGAGTAGAAACCCCAGAATTTCTAAACCAAGGATGGTTTAAATCTGAAGTTTCTTAGTCTCCACAGATGAATAATTATTGTCTTGTTCCTCTTAGATCCTAATGTGATATTTTATACTATGAGTAGGTTGAAGAATCATTATTTCTAAAAGTTACATGATATAACTACCTCCAACTGAAAACAAGATGTTGGAATATGATAATAAATGGAATAGAACACAAAAACCTTATACTTCTACTCTATCTGCTGCATACAACCGTTATCCATTTATGTATATCACATTCCTAAGTCTATCCTTACTCTTGGAAAGCAATCTGTACAACAAATGGCTAAATTGATAAGTTCTGACTTGTATTCCATCACTAGTAAGTCCATAATTAGTATAATTCTAAATAAAATAGAACATTCCGAGTGAGAACTTTGGTTTGTATTTCTTGACTTATTATCACATCACAATTAAGTATATGTTACAGCAGTGTGATAATATTCATAAAAAAGAGTTATTAAACCACCAGGAAATTTATGCTACAGCAGTGTGATAATGTTTACAAAATGGGAGAATAGGGGCATTATACCCTCATCTCTAAACTTTGCAATAAACAGTGGTATCATAAAGTCAACCTATACTTAGTATTTCAACTAAATCGAATTTCGGTTATGTACCCTCTATACATTTCAAAACATATATATATATATGATAATACGATTCGAGTAATATAAAAAAAAAATCGTTCTTGTGAGTCGAAAGTTATAACGCGCCCTAGAGATATACATATACTAATTACACGTCTCATCGACGGCACCCATGTAAATCTGATATGAAAACTATATACGAAATCATTAAAATAAGTGCCATTTACCTACTACTTATTATATGTCTTACAGTCGAGATCATTGCAACCTTGCGATAAAACGATATATGAAATAATGAGTAAGTGCGCAGGTTAGGGGTTTACAGATGACAAAACGGGAATATCAAAAGGTAGCAATAAACCATATAAAGCGGAATGAACGCACAGTAGCGTAGCTAATGATGGTAGGTGTTATAAACCAAACTGTATTCACGCCGAGAGCCGGGTTAAGCAGTTCCGTTTCATAGTACCTCTCTAGCGACCGCTAAGGATCACTCGCCTCCAATCATTCCTGCAATACATCCGTTCCGGCAGTACATACCTGTTAGCAGAATAAAAACAACGATGCCGGAGAATAATATAGTTACTGCTGTCGCTAGAGGGTCCCTAGTAAAGGGATACCTGAACAGAAGATTATGTAAATCGTATAATGTCATAGTTTTCAACCACGATACCGAGAATAAGCCAGACAAACGAACGTCTCTGTCAAAACCCCGAATCAAGGCTGCGGCCATCCTTGAGCCTGGTCAACGTTAGGTTAGCCGGCAATCGACATTCCTACTCTGGGTGCGTTGCCTGGAGAAAAAAAATTCCACAAAGCTTTAAACCCTCGTTCTCTTGAATCGAGTTAGGGTAACATAACAAATTCATAAAAACTAACGTTGCATATTAGGCCCGACTATCAACTCCAGTGTATGGAGAGCTCATCAGTAAAAATCAACACAAACTCAGCTGGTCATTGCCAGAACCGGAATAACATTTACCTCTGCAATAAAACTACTGCCATATGCATATGGGCAAATAACTTCGGCACAACGGTTCAAATCCGGGCAAAATCGTAGAGGCAGCTTCGATTAAGATCGGCCGAGGTTTATTTCTGCTCGCGGTCTGAAAAAAAAAATAATACAATCACAACAACAGATGGTTCGATATGGTAACTCTGTTAAACTAGAAAAGGGTAACTGTAAAGCAAAACAATTAGAGAAAACCATATATTCAAGACCGGAACCCTCAGAGTCGTCACAAAAAAATATGTAATAACGGTATGAATCCGATATCTCTACTTTCGGCTTGGGCCTAACATGGTGCAAACGCTATTTGACTTGCAACCACGAACATAATTTCTCCTCCACTCGTAACTGCCACAGTCGCCCCTGTCGTTCACCATCACAGATGGGGGGGGGGGGGGGAACATGTGGAGTAGAAACGCTAAAGGAGGAAGGCAGGAGACTGAAACCACGAAGGGAGGATGAAATAGAGAAGGAACCGCGCTGGGATTAAAGGGTAGAAAACGCGGAGTACCTACCTCGAGTTGCTAAAGGGACACGCGGAGGTTTTCCACTTGGTTAACGTAGCAGAACAGCACTCTAACCCTAAGAGACACAAATCTAGGGTTACACTCATCCTGACAGGGATTTACTCGTCCGAGGCCGCAGATTTGCAGTACCACGTCTTAGTAGTGTGGTCTTTTCCGGCTTAAGAATCGTAAGTAGGGTGCCGGCGGGTTTCAGGAGGAAGCCATACTCCCGGTACAGGCGAAATCAGATCACGAAATCGGATTATAGTTGTTGTTGACACTCGTCAAGCACTCAAGCAGGGACGCCGAGAGGGAAATTTCCAAAACTCTCAGATACGAGTGAATAATCAAATCTCCTGTACCTATCCGCCGTTCGGTGCAGCAGAACGAGTCACTTCACTTTTGCATCTGCACGCAACGGGATTGGAAGGCCGCGGAAGAAATCGCCCCATAACAGTAGCGTGTTGACGTGACTGAGGTGCAAATGGTAACCTGCACTCCACCCGGCACAAAAACAAAATGAAACAGAGTTACTGCATTAGGTATACGTACGCCAAACGAAGGAAAAAAAAAAAACAAACCTAGGAAGTAGACGTACCACATGTAATGCATTTTATATATATGACATAGAATAGGGAGATAGTTCATACAATTCACCGTGGTCAAAAGAAAAGTGCGATATAGGTCGAGCGAGAATCGTTAAAATGCACGATAGATGTGTATAGATATATATTGCATAGAAGGTATACATAGGTGGATCCGTTATATTAAGGTGAAAGTTGGTAACCATGTTAAAATAAAAGAATTCGATAGGGTACATATGTGTATATTAAAGATATATATTAAATGTGATATATATTGATACATTAAGGAATATACATATATATATGTACATTAAAAGGGACATATCTATGTACATTAAGGGAAATATATATATATACATTAAAGGTGATATATCTATGTTGATTAAGAGTAATATGCCTATGTATAGTGAAGATGCCACATATGATCAGTATAATAAACATATGATGTATAAACACCACTTTGAACTTTATGTTAAACTAATATGTCTCTCAGTCTTTACCTGTAGGTATTGAACATCTAAAAAGAGCTTTGATCCTTTACAAGGGATTAGCACTTGAAGTGGAATGGATATAGGTTAAAGATCAATATCTTTACTAATAAAGAGATATTAGTCATTGGGAGTCAACTTTACAAAAAGGAATAATAATATTGAATCCTTGAGATCATTATTCTAAAGTAAAAGAAAAAAAAAAAAAAAAATTTGGAGGTGTGACAAGTTGTGATAAGGCTCGGATCTTGCCACAAAACATAAATATTTCTCTACCTACCGATTGCTAAGAAGGCGACGCAGTCGAATAATTATTAAAAACTAGATATATAAAATATTGATAAAATAGCTCTCTAGGTAAGAATCTAGAGAGTGTACACACACTCATACACATTCTGTTTAGTGAGTCATATGAGCCTTAATTATATAGGCTTTCACACTAACGGAATAGTCTCAATCACTCTCTGGATATTCGGATATGAGATCTAAGAATAGAATTGCAATCCTATCTTCATCATAACAAAAATATAATTATGGCTTTCTCCATTACTTCCAACACTCCCCCTTAATGGAGAAAGGGTATTGAACAATAACATACGCATGTTGGTCTAGTCTCAGCTAGGCTTACAACAAAAAACATGAAAAACTTGGTAACAGAGGTTTTCATTTTGGTCTTTATGCTTGTGAATCCATACTTGTTCATTATGAGTCGAGGCTTCATCTTCACTTTCCTCGTCTTCAGGTAGTGATGTATTTGCAGCTAATTTCTTCCCCAGTTATGGAAAGCTTGAACGCTTATCCTCGCCCTTCTGAAAGTTATGACAGGCTTAATAGGAGAATGTTTTCTCTCACTATTTATGGTGTAACGCATGTGAAATTCCACAAAGTTGTCTTCCACATTTATGGATGCAACTTCTGTGTTGATTTCATAAAGACACGGTGTTTCAAGCCACGCTTCATGAAACTTTAATTCCTCTTCAACCTTCATTATTTGTTGCTTGTCGCTGTTAACATCTGCACACACAGAAATATTCATGAGATCATCAAATTTTAAATTCTCTCCAGCTCTGCCTTCTTCTGCCACGTCTTCGCAATCAGCTTCATGTGGCTCATCCAATTGATCTTCAACACTTTGTTCATCTTTACATCCTTCCTGAAGATCAACTCGTGACTCTTCAATATCAGGATCTTGCACAACAAATTGTGCCTCTTGTTTGTCGTGGCCATCAACAGAACCACATTGTTTTTCTGAAAAAATGCTACCCATGCTACCAAAGCTAATGCCTTCAAATGTCCACATGATAAAATCATCATCATCATCAGAATCAAACATATCTAAAAATATAAACATGTTGTTAAAATTCCAGCTTATCTGGTTTTGTCTTGCTTCCATATTTTGACTCCACTCGGTCCTCTACTGAGCTCCAACAACCCCGTTAACACATAGGCGGGAAACCTCCCTTTGACAGCTCTTCAGTAGTAGAACCTTGTAGACTGTGGGTTCTATTCCACGCAGGTCTTAGTGCCCTCGACTCTTTTGACAAGCAACAAAAAACCTTTCAACAAGCTGGCAACTCTATCAATGTCTAATTTTGATGCATGTAGTTAACAATTTCTCATATGACACATATTTCTGAAAATGGGTTCAAATCAGCAAAAAACTTTCGCATTTTCGTTGTGGCATATAATAAATTTAGAATAAAATTTACCCAATTGATTTTGGGATCTCCACAACCTGCAACTTATATAATTTTCCAAACAATAGAATTTCAAAATAAATCTGTTGGATCACACAAGCAGATCACACAAGCAAGCTCGTCCTCCTGGCCACACTGCATCCCCACGTAGCTCCCTTAGATTCGCTATCAAGTGGATCTCCTCTTTCTTACGGGGCTTGACTTGAAACAGATCACCAGACTTTACGATGCTTTATGATTTTTAATATGACCAGTCCGATAAGTTGTGTGAAACAGAGGATAAGGTTCCAAACAATATATATAAGAAAGTGGACGGTGATCCAAATAATATGGATTTCGCGGTTCGTGCAAGGAAGGAGATCCTGAAGCTACGAATAAAGCATTGATTGCAATGGAGATACTCTATGTCGATGTTATATTTGGACGACTGCTTCATACAAAATTGATTGACAAATCTACGTGGGAAGGGACTCCCCGTAGCCAAGGAGAGGAGGTGCTATGACCCTATATTGGATCTGGCTCGATCACTCACAGATACGGCACGATCCATGCAACTACGTCCAACAGTGCTAGATTGGGGAACAATCTAGTCAATCCAATCTGTAGCACACTTCGACAGCACAGTTCTCCACCTGGAACAGGGCAGAATTAAGAGGTCGGGTTCGCGCTTCCACGGTGATTGTGTTTCGAGGAAATTCATGAAGGTTCTCTTCTTGGCAGCATTCACGCAGGGATAGCAAGCTCGATAGACACAGAAACAAGAACTGTTGCTTTTTTAGTGCGCTCCTTTGTATGTGCGGAATTGAGACCGCTGAGGGAGCTCAGAACACGATGGTCACGCGATCGAGTGTACCCAGCGCCAATCCACCTGACGCTCCTGCTCTGCCTTAGCTGAGGAGAGGATTTCTGACAAGTGGCAGCGCTCCGCCAACACTCTATCGTTCATGAAGCAACACTTCGCCCGCGAGGGCTCAACGAACAAAAAGTATATTGAATGTGGAAGTGCAGGCTCGGCCTCAATTAACGAATTTGATGGATTCAGCAGCGAACACGCCGGGCATAGCCTTATACAGTAGCAGCGACCTTCCTCGGCTTCCAAGGACAACTCACAGCACCAGGACTCTGATCTATTGCTCTGATACCATGTTAAAAACTGGATATATAAACTATTGATTAAATAGAGTCGAAATTTGAAAGCAAGAAAAAACCAGATAAGCTGGAATTTTAACAATATGTATATATTTTTAAATATATTTGATTCTAATGATGATGATGATGATTTTCTCATGTGGACATTTGGAAGCGTTAGCTTGGGTAGCATGGGTAGAAATTTTTTTTTTCAACAATAATGAGCTCCTCCTCAACTGGGGAAATGTCTCCGCATTTAATGTGGGGACGAAGATAGTTTAACCAATGTAATCTACAACTCTTTCCACAACACTTAAGCCGTGCAGAAAAAAATCTCCTCTATTAAACTTCTCTTCTTGATTAGTCTATGCATTTTACTTTTGCTTCAAATATTAATGCTTTTATGAGATTCGCCTGCTCTTTTGGGGAGAGTTCTCCTCTCACGATTGTCGTGAATTCGAATGTATTTGGAGAGAATAATATCCTTCGTTTTCATCTAGGCGCTGCGGTTAAGCCCTTCTTTTAAGCAACAAGGAGATCTCCCCATCGTGGTATTTCTTGGTGTGCAACTATTCTTGCACCTAATGATATCTTCTTGGGGGTAACAGAGAGACACTTTGTTGCTTCCCCTGGGTAAGGTCTTTGAAAATAAATATAGAAAATTCAGAAGCAGTTTGCTTCTGATCCCTGCACTCGAAAGGTCACTGGACTGAATGTTCAACTAGTACTGTTGCATGTGATGTTGCGAATATTCCAGCAGATTCTCCTGGCTCCAAAATGAATTGGTGTGAGTTCACGTCTTTTCAGGGACCAAGAATGTTTGGCCGCAAACCACAATAAGCTCATATCACTGATGCGACGTTCACATACGTTCAGGAAATTTGCTAAATCGAAAGAGATAGTCAACCGCCACACTGAAGAAGAAGAAGAGATAATTCTGGAGGGTAAATGATTGTGTCTAAAGAAGAGATAATTCTGGAGGGGAAATGATAGTGTTTGATCTCAGCAACACAAGATGAAGAGTCTCTCAGTATCAACAAACTCTATTTATATTAAAAAATGAAGCAATTGGCCGCAAAATCAATTATGCATGCCAAAGAGTTCACGCAGGTTGATCCGACAATGTAGGAAATCTAGAAAGATTTTCAGTTTCTGCAGTTCCATGTCTAGCAACAAAAGGCCTGTTTGGACAGAATTAAAAATCACGTTAAGCGTCCCCAACAAACTGATATTTCCTGGTCAAGTGCTAAAGACTAGGCGCCCATGAGTCCTCTAAGGGCTAAGTTGTTTATGGTCTTGTTTGTTCTTTTCATTTCTTTGTTTTTATATGTTTATGTCTAGTTTGTTGAAGGCAGTAGTTATAGTAAGTTGAATTTTGTTAATGCTATAGAAGATTCGACATATAAAGCTGAGTATGATAAATTGAATTCTGTTAATGCTATAGAAAATTCGAGATATAAAGCTGAGTATGATAAATTGAAAGCTATTTATTTCCAGTCAAATAAATTGAGACCAAACACTTCATGTAATATGCTTTTTTAAAAATAAATAAATAAAACAAATACTCCCCACCTTACCAAAATAATAATTTGTTTTCTTTTAATATAAAATAAAAAGAATTTAAAAATTCATTATTTATTACAAAGTACATCTTCACTTAATTCCACAAAATATTTTCTTAACGGATAAATTTCTCCAAAACATATAAATTTTTAACCTAAAACGAATATAAGTCAGAAGCTCATATTTTATTATAAAAGTGCATGTTAACTTCAGTCTTCATCCCACATGACATTGATATTGTATCTCTTTTCCGAATATGATAGAGATGCGTTTAATGATTATTCAGGTTCAAGAATAAAAAATAAATAAAAATTATAAATACTGCGTTGATTGCTTAAACCACTGTGATGACAAGAATGTTTCCATAACCCAGTCTTATTCCCTGTTATGACCAGAATGTTCAAAGATTTAGAGAACAGCAAGAAAAAGGTAACGATCATCAGGGCGCAGAGTAAACTTGTCATCACATGCTAAGCCCATACTAAGCCCGTGGCTGTTATTTGTGTGGTTTTTTAAGTGGGGTAGTTTGGTGATTTCATTTTTGAGAAATGGTAAGGGTGTATGATTTAAATGTATTAGTGAAATTACATATTAGTGAAATTACATATATTAAATTTTCTGCAAAGGTTTATAATCATCTATTCACAATAAATATCAAAATAATTATTTTATTCTATATCTTATATTATTAAAATTTTAAAATTTATAAAAAAATTAATTTAATTTATAATAATATTAATGTTAAAAAATTATATATATATATATATATATATATATATATATATATATATATATATATATATAACTTTTATCATATCTAGCATATAAAAGATTAAAAAATTAAAATTAAAAATAATATAAAAGTTAAATATTTATATTTTTTAAAATAGATTTTATTACAATAGTGTAGATCAATATCATGGTTTATCAATACTACATGCCAAAAAAAACATAACTCATTTTATAAGTCACTTGTACATATGGTATTTTTTTTTAATGAATATATATTTCATAATTAAAAGGAGAGAAAAAGGCCTAAATAATATTAACTCGGGATTCTTATTTTTTTATGATTTTCTTTTATATAACCGCATAAGATAAGACATGACATTACATTTCTTCCCAAGATAAAGAGTTATAAGCACGATTATTGATAAATGAATTAAAAAAAAAAAACTCTATTCTCAAATAAACGCATCCATATACTTGGAAATCAATTTTTGTGAAATTATAATGGTTTATGGTTTAAACCATAGATTATTTTAAATTCTTTTAATAAGTTGCTTAGATCCATTTTAACTCTCGATCTACCAAATTCCCATAGGGATCAAAACTCTTGAGATGCAAACCTCCTTTAGAATAAAAAAAGATTTGATCACTCTCGATGTTTGGTAGATCCGGAGCTAATATGGATCTAGGAAAAAAATTTCAGTTTAAAGAGTCTTTCCAAATATACTATATTCCTCATGAATAACATGGGTCAATAAGATATTTAATATCAACCTATAATTATTTTTATTATTTTATGATTTTTTTTCGTAACGGCTTAAAATAAGACATGACATTACATTTCTTCCCAATATAGAACTATAAACATGATTGTTGATAATTAAATAATTAAAAAAAAAAAATCCCTATTCCCAAATAAATACACCCATATGCTTAAAAATTAGTTTTTGTGACATTATAATGGTCTATGGTTTAAATCATAATTTTGAATATCAAAATAGAGTTAATTTCTTGAAAAAAAAAAGAATTGACACATTTAAATTATATAAATTTTAACAAATTTAAAGTCATATTTTTCAACAAAGCTGGAAAAAGAAATCTCGGAATGAATGCTTAAATCCTCTATTTGAGATGTTGGTTTGTGATGGTTGGGAAATTCTCTCAACCTTTCTTTATAACTTAGGAATAAGTTAGATTTGAGAAACTCTATATATTAGAGTAATTTGAATATAATCAATGTGTTTTTTCATGCATACACCTTAGTGTGAAACATAAGAATGCATTGAGTAACTTTTATCATGGTATTATAGCCTATTTAGACTAACCACTTATGGGAAAGCTGAGAGTGTACTTTTTTTTTTTCCTGTTAGAGTAGGCACTCGCTACATGGTAAGGTTGTGAGCGTGGAGGCTGCAACAATTTACGTGAAGGCCTCTTATTCTTTGATCGACTCAAGAGATCACACCATTGCACCTTTCTGGATCAAAGAGTATCTTGTCAAGGTTGTTGTTCGGAATGTACTCATAAACAAGCAGTTTTTCCATTCTTGTGGCACAACAGCCTAATAATTTCACAAGATTCCTATTTTGAATTTTGGCCACAATATTCACTTCATTCATGAATTTTGTTTTGCCTTGCTTTGATTTCACAGACAGTTTTCTTCACTACTATTTTTCTTCCATCAACAAGGATCCCCTTGAACAAGACTCAACCCGCCCTCTCCTACCTTGTTTTGATCCTCGAAATCCCGCGTAGCGAGTTTGAGTGTCTTCAGCTTAAAGAAGATTCATTCTTGCTGTGAAAATGCGAGCTACGGTGGTGAGTGGTACTGCCTGAAAGCTGTGATGATGTTTGGTCATATGAAAACTATGTTGACAACATGATATTGAAGGTAGCGATTGCGTTTAACTATTTTTTTGCAAAGGCCTCGATGCAGAGGAATTCGTGGCAGCGTGAGGGATCAGACCAATGACGACAATAGGAAAAGGAAACTAGAAAATTAGAGGAGTTGATTTTTTTCATGTGCAGCTGCTGTGTGACTAGGTTGTGATGTCATCGAGGGTGAGGAAAGCAATACGAATGTGAGAAGGAAGTCTTCCTATCCCGTAGGAGCGACGAAGGAAAGAGAGCTTCTCTAGATAACTGGCGAGTACAGTGGTTAGCACCCATGTATCTAGGTGGGTGGGAGTTTGTCCATAGAATGACTAGGAGTTCATCTATTGCAACCATGTAATCAATTGTGTTTGAAGAGATCGAGTGGAAGTAAGGCTCAATATGGACGGTTGTCCAGATAGTATGGAAATTGCGGATCTTGGATTTAGGGAAGGATCCCTCATTGGTTGAAGAGGTGGAGTGGTCTTCTAATGAGGTTATGGGACAACTTGAGACGTTGTTTGGTAATTGACTTCGAGAGGTTTTTGATTCGGGAGTTCAGGGGTCGAACTCAGGAATCCAACTTGCCGACTATATCTTTACGAGTTGGGGAACCCAACTTGCAGACTACACCTTAATGAGCTCGGGAATCCAACTTGCCTACTACACCTTTAGGAGGGTTATGTGGAAACTTGATGGAGCATCTACTAATAAGCTAAAGAATGATTTTGTTTTCAATAAATTTATGTAATGTAAGCATTAAGAAGGATGTTGAAATTAATGCTTACATCCTATATTTAAGATGTTGGTATGTGATGGTTCAGAAATTATTTCAACTTCTCTTTCTAACTTAGGAATAGGTTAGACCTTATAAACTCTTTATATGAGAATAATCTGAATGTAATTAGTGACTTATACAAAGTTGTGTGAAATATATAAATGCATTCCGTCACTTTTATCAAAATAAAATTATATCATTACACCATATTAACAATATAAATCTATAATTTCCTAATTTTCAACTAAAGTAAGAAAAAAAAGAATGACCTTATTAGACTCCTAATAGAACTAAACATCATAGAAACACACACTTCATCATATATTAAAGAGGAATATTTGTCTCTACTCGACTACTGCTTTGTATTTTATTTTAAAGTGTTGTTGCCTACTGAACACCACCTAATTTTGATTCCGATATCTTAAAATAAAGTGTAGGAGATATTTCATGATAGACTGAAAATTGTATTTGCAGTTGTCTCGCATTAGTTAACATCCTTTGGCGTTTTCAAAGATGCCAATAATCAGCACTAAATGACATCCTTGGGCGTTTTTCAAAGATGGCAATACTCATAACTAAATGTCGGCATCAGCAATAAAACACTAATATCACTCCATTCTGCCACCACTTCTGTAACAAACGCAAGGATACTTAAAGATTTGGTATATACTGATATGGAAGTACCCAAAACGACAATAATAGAAAATGCTTTAGTTACATTAATTGTTTCTTATGGGATCTGTCTATGGTCCCCTGGCCTTTCCTCCCTTTCGTCATCGGATTCCAACAGTAGCAAACTCAGCGACAGTGGGCTTGATTTCTCTGTATAATCGAGTTCATGCATCCAATCCAAGTTTTGTGTGTGATCGTAGAATTCATCAATTCTTTGATCATCCGGAACTGTAAAACCGTCGACGCGCAGTATGCTGGTCTGATCAGAAGAAACAACTTCAAACTCATTGGCCTCTGGAGCTAATATAGCTTGTCCCTTGCAGAAATCTTGTAACACAAAATCTGTCGAACAATTGGATGGAGGAGAAGGCAAACTACATTCTGGAGAAGATAGCTCGTTCAAATCTAACAAACTCTCGGCTAAAGGACACGCATCTGCTCCAAAATAATAAGAATTTGGAGATTTCTCCAACGCTAACGATGGCATAGAGCTCGTAGAGATTGTACCCTCTATATCGTTCCCAAGTAGGTCGCGCCATGACTTGGAAGAATTTGTAGTTTGCTTGACACTAGACAATTTGATGGCTTCATCTGAAGTTGGATTACTGCAACCATAACCGTTCATGGACCCGTTATTTGGTCTTACTGTTTCAGAAAGTCTCACCGTCGTTGTTACTTTCACCGCGGTGGTTTTGAAGACACGATTTGGTATTGCAGAAGGTTTTGATTTTGACTTGAGATTTTTCCTGCTCTTGTACTGAGTTTTGTTCGTGGAGAGGAGCAGCTTCTTGCTTAGACAAGTGTTCCAGTAGTTCTTGATTTCGTTGTCTGTTCGCCCCGGCAGCCGGCCTGCTATGAGTGACCACCTACATTCACATATATGCATTCACTAATTAAATCAGACTTATCACATCAATTTCTAGCTAGTATTTATATGCACAAAGTAGTATTTTATCTTAAAAATAAAAGGATTCTATTTGGCACTGATTTTTTTTAATATATTAATTATGTTAAGCAAGAATGTATAATTCAATTTTAAATTAAAAAGCTGTATATTATTTTTTGAATAAATGTATTCTTTTTTTTTAATTGGTGGAAGTAGTGTTTGGGTCGATTTCGATTTTGTTTACTAGCATTATGACCAACAAAACCCAATCAAAACATTTATAATATTTTATGCAATAATTAAAAGTGAATTATTAAAATGAAATAACTGAAAACTGTGAAAATGTTTTTTTTTTCATAAATTGAAAAAAAAAAATTTGTTGAAAATGTGAAAAAAATGATAATTGATTAATTGAAAAAATAAATTGGGCAATAATAGGAGAAGTTTTGTTTGCCCATTTCCAATCATTTTGTTTTGAAGATGAATCATGTTGGACGGTTCCAAAAGAATCCACAAAACTTCTCTTATATTATTAATGTGGATTTTTTTTTTCAATTAATCAAATATAAATATAAATAATAGAAACTGGAATTTAAAAAAAATAATAATGTCAATAATTTTATATTTGAATTTAAAAAATCTAAATTATAAAATAATTATTTAACTATTTTGAAAAAATATATTAATTAAATACAATTAAAGTGATTGGAAAAAAATATTGTCATTATAATTACAATCAAAATTTAATACTCCATATTAAACTTTGAATAAAACTTATCATTTTAATCCGTCTTAACCAAAACATTAACCTTATAAGTGTGCATAAACATGAATCCTATAAAAGTGCTTTTTAATCATATATATTCCTAAGTTAAAGTGATTGAGAAAAATGTTATCATGATCCCAATTCAAATTCAATTCTCCAACCCGTCGAACTTCTAATAAACCTTATCATATCAAAATTATACACATTATAAAAAATTTCAAAAAAAATCTATATATTTTTCTTATAAAGTTCTTTAAAAAGCTAAACACATATATTCCTTATGCAATATATAAAATCTCACAGCCCAACTTGGGTCACCAGTTAAAACCCAAAAGTTCAAAGCAAAGTGGCAGAGAATTATTAAATTCATCTTAAACATTAACCAGATTCAAATTATCTTAGGTGTATTACTATCTCACCATTATAACCGAGTATTATAGCAAAGTTATCCATTTATCCCAGTATTATAACAACAAAAGTTGTGATAAGCCTTGCTTCTTGCCACTAAAAAAGAATTTTTCTCTACCTACCGATTGCCAAGAAGGCGATGCAACCGAATAATGAGCTCCTCCTCAGCTGGGGAAATGTCTCCGCGTTTAATGTCGGGATGAAGATAGTTTAACCAACGTAATATACAACTCTTTCCACACCGCTTGACCTGCACGACAAAATCTCCTCTGTAAACTTCTCTTCTTCATTAGGCTTTACATTTTACTTTTGCTTCAAATATTAATGCTTTTATGAGATTCACCTGCTCTTTTGGGGAGAGTTCTCCACCCACCATCGCCGTGAATTCGAATGTATTCGGAGAGAATAATATCCTCCGTTTTCGTCCAGGCACCATGGCTGAGCCCTTCTTTTAAGCAGCAAGGAAATCTACCCATCGTGGATTTTCTTGAGTACATATAACTTACCTAATGATATACAGAGAGACACCTTGTTGCCTCCCCCGGGCAAGGTCTTTGGGTATAAATATAGAAAAGTCAGAAGCGTTTTGCTTCTCCCTGCACGAGAAAGGTCCCTGACTGAGTGTTCAGCCAGTACAGTTGCATGTGACGTTGTGAATATTCCAGCAGATTCTCGTGGCTCGAAAATCAATGGCTGTGACTTCACGCTGCCAAAAATTATTTAAGAAATTTGCTTGGACCGTGAAAGTGGACAAAACCAAAGAAAAAGACGACTTGTACCGTGTATTCCAACATTAGGTCGGAGAAAACAACGCTGAACAGGCAATATTTTTTTAATTATTCCACTGATTCCACTAATGAAGTGTTGGATACCGTGAAATAATTAGAGTCCGGAGATTTCTAGGATCATCGTGTACGTATGACAGTGGAAGTACTAATAATTCCAGCAAACACTGAGGAGGCGCAACCAATATTTTCCAGTCTATATGGAAATACCGTTATAGAGAGAATGATGCTTCCGTTGCATAAATCTTTCTTTCGCAAATAATCTTTAACCTAGTGAATGTTGTAGATTGAGAAAGAAATATTCGAAAATATAACAGAGATTCGATAATAAGGTCATCGGATCTCCTGTTTCTGGAGTGACAATGCTTCTTAACGTTGTAGCCAAAACATCATGAAATTGTATTCATTTTCAATATATTAATAATGATACCCATTGGCAGGGAATTATGTATTTTCAATACATGTTAATAATGATAAGTAAAGCTTGCCAATGATGATCAGTCAATATTAATAAAAAAAAATATTGTTGATTATAATAGGCTTTACAATTTTCATATATGACCCAAAATTTTCAAATAGCATAATTATTGTTGATTTTACAATTTTCATATAAGATTTTATAGTATGAAAAATAATTTTATTAAAATTAAAATTAATTCATATTATTTTAGATTTATTACCATTATAATAAATTATAATAATTTAGAAAATTTTACAATATAAAAATATTATAATTCAAAATTTATGATAACAAATGATAATGAAAATTACAATTTCTATTTAAAAATAAAATTAAAAATTACCTTGTTAGATCTTTATTTAAGAAAATTATACAAAAAATTTATAAAACAAAGGAAAATATTATAGTATTAAAAAATTATAATTCAAAACATTGATAAAAAATTATGAGGTAAATTACAACTTAAAAAAATAGGGTTAAAAATCACATTAAATTAAAGTGCTCCAACAAAATTATGCCAAAAAAAAATATAAAAACAACTAAAAAATAAAGACAAATTCCATTTAGAAATAATTACCCAAAAAAATTATAAAAATTGTTGGATAAATTTGAAAGGGTTAAGAGTTATAGTTTTGGCTACATGGTATTGGTGACTTGTGGTATTGGGCCTGTGATATTAAGGAGATTTTACATGATATTGTGTTAGAGTTGAGTGGTTAAAGCTCACTTATTTGGACCCAAAAGAAACAAGAATGTTGGCTTGGTTGGTTGTCTTAAAGCAAAAGGTAATAATAGATCTAGATCTATTATTATCTAGTTTTTTCCCAATTAGAATTTCCAAAACAAACCAATGTTTGTATATGTGAGATTATATTATTATTTTATAGTATGGTTTTTAATCCAAACAAGTGGCATCAAAACTCCAAGTTCATATTAGGGCCTAATTTTAACTTTATTTAATAATATTCTCACCAAGTTTATTCAATCAACCTAGTTATAACTGAGTTTATTCAATCAACCAAGTTATAAGAGAGTCTTATCAGAGGAGGCACAACCAATTGATTTCTGAAGGTGCCAATCGTGATCATGGAAAACATGATTATGGTGGTGGTGGCGGCAACAATTATGGTGGCAATTGTAGAAATTATACAAACAATGTGTATACCAAAGGATTCAATCCAATCATGCAATATACTAAAACAAGATACTAAATCCTTCTACAATATTTGCTAAAAATAAACACGATCACACAATCACACCAAGTAAGAGAAAGAAGCAAATCAATCACACAACATAGATAGTTTTCCTGGGGAAAGCTTGTTGCTAAAATCTCCTCTATATCTATTGTATAATGAACCAAGGAATCATGAAACAATAAAATGCATGTGTGCTCACCACAACCTCGTACACTCTACCAATTGTCTCACACTGATCCAAACAAAATTGGACCAATACTTAGCCAATTTATTGCCTCTGCTCAACCTGCCTTGCTTGCGCAAACCCTATAGGATTAAATCCCTATTATTTAGGAAATTCAACCTTCCTTTACTGTGCAATACATCATGGGAATCCTATGGTGTATATAATTGTGCCCGAGCAATTTGGTATAAATACAACTGATAAATAACTTCCCTTTAACCTCTGTCTCAACTGGGTCTTCATCACTGACATGCATGCAGCTATTAATAGTAAATCATTAGTCACTTGACAGATCACTTCATGTGAATTAAATCTGATTTAATTCACTTGAACTCTCACTAGTAAACAATCAGTTACAACTAGTTAGACTAACTTTAACTCACTTAATTGAGTTAACTAATTTCTCATGCATTAAATTAATACACTAACTGCAACTTGGACTCTAAAACAAATAGAATCACTCTACATGCCTCACCAAACTCCCTCAACTCGAATTTCATGAGCTAACTGAGTCTATCATACTCAATTAACTATTACAAATGATTATGAGATAATATTACAATTTATTGTCCAATTTATTTAAGGGATAAATAAATTAGACACACATTTCTTCTAATTTAATTAAGAAATAATTAAATCAAAAGCCTCCATGGTATCCATTTCTAGATGTCATTTTCTGGATGTTGTTTCTGGATGCCAATTCCACTGTTTCTTGTTGCAAATTTCAACACTCCCTCTTAACAAGAAAGGAATCAATCTGTCCCAATCTGGTACCTTTGGAATGTTATGCATGCAACACTTCTGAAATTGAATAGCCTCCAAACAATTGAATCAGTATAATGCATCTCTCATCAGAATCTTCTGACTATTGGATTCTACTACACATGTCTACTGGACTCTCTATGCTACTGACATCTGCATCCATGCACTGTGTCCAACTCTGATCTGTGCTCCATTATCTGACATCTGTCACTTTGATTTATATCTTCCTGACATCTGACTACATCAATCTAACCTATTCTTCCAGCTACTGTTGTACTATGGGCTCCCCGTAGCCAATTTTGATCCATGAGACGCACCATCTCAATGAATCTTGCCCAAATTTCTTCTTGGGATTAATTATGCACATTGCCCCAGCTCACACCTGGAGGTATAGTTGCATGTACTCCCTTTGCACTTCCGGCTCGAAATTCTCCGCTCCTAGAGGTCTCTGCTTGAGTGGAATCTTCCACTCGGTGTCCTCTTTTCTTCTCTAATTGTGGCTTCTCCACAACCTTCTGAGACTGCTTCTGAGGCTGCATGTTGAGAGATAATTTCTCCCTCTCAACCACCAAGTCATTAACCACAACTTTGCTCCTCAAATATTTGCATGCATCCTCAACCTCGAGAGCATACAGGTTCTTGACTCTAGAAATGATCCGCTTCACCTGTCCCATGGGTATGTGTTTAAGGAAAACTTTTCCTTTTCTAAACGCCACTTCATAACCACGGTCTTCCAATACCGCTACGAAGAAAAGATTCTTCTTTAGGCCTGGAACATAAAAAACATCTGCTAGTCTAAGATGGGAGCCATTCTCCCTCTGAAATGTAATTATACCTATGTCAGTACCGCTATGCCTCCCGTCATCTCCAAAATCTATGTTCTTTTAGAGGTCCTTCTCCTCCAAGTCACTGCAGAGATCTCTATTCCCCATCATATGGAATGAGGCCCCACTGTATAGATACCACATGCATCCCATTACAGTGCTGGCCATGCATGAAATGAGAGTAAAATCAAGCTCAAACTATGAAGCAAATGCTTCACCTACTGCAACTGCAGGCTCCTTCTTTCTTGCCTTCTTTTGTGGACAATTTGTAGCATAGTGCCCATTCTCGTGACAATGAAAACATCTGATCTTGGACAAGTCTTTCTTGCTCGCTTCGCCTTCGGATTTCTTTCCCTTGGCCTTCTTTGCCTCGCTGACCAAGGAACAATCTTCCTCGTAATTATTCTTGGATGAGGATCCATCCCTGGTATTTCGCCTAAATTCTTCTTGTACCAAATCCAACCAAAGTTTCTCCCATTCTGGTAACTTCTCCCTCCCATTCACCAAGTCCTTGTAACTATGCCAGCTCTTGGGAAGGCCTAGAAGTGTTAGGCTCACCAAGTCATCATCTGCTACGGTCACACCAACACTTCCAAGCTTATCTCGACATTGAGTGAGCTTCGCCAAGTATGTTGGTTTCGTCTTGCCCTCCTCCTTCTTGATTTTCCTGAGCTTGTCCTTCAGTGCCAACTTCCTTTGGACGCTTTTGTTCTGAAACCCATCTGTCAAGGCCTTCCACATTGCATATGGAGTCACCTTGCCATGGAGACTCAAGACAATGTGATCTCAAACTCCCTCTAATAAGATCATCCTCGCCCTTGCTACCTTCCTTTTCTAAGCATCAAGAAGAGTGGTGTCTGTTGCTGCGGGCTTGGGAATATCATTATCAATGAATTCTTTCAACCCTCTATCCTCCAGAACTTCCTCCATTCTGTATTTCCATGCAATATAATTAGAACTGCCCTCAAGTGCATATTCCAATCTTAATCCATTGAAATCTATCTTGATCCACTTGTCGCACCAACGAAAGTATCTGCAAGTTTGAATATTTTTTAACACAAAATCAATTTCTTCTCCACTATAGTGATTTCTGGCATTGTGATACTATGTAGAAATTATACAAACAACGTGTATACCAATGGATTCAATCTGATCATGCATATACTAAAACAAGATACTAAATCCTTCTACAATATTTGCAGAAAATAAACACGATCACACAATCACACCAAGAAAGAGAAATAAGCAAATCAATCGCACAAAACATATATTTTTCCTAGAAATCTTAACGCTGAGCACACTCTATCTGTCTATTATATAATGAACCGAGGAATCATGAAACAATACAACTGCATATTGTGCTCACCACAACCTCATACTAAGGAAGAGCATATAAGCTGCTTCAGCAAGCTATAAATGCTAAGAAAACACTAGCTGTATGCTAAGTTCAATAAATGTAATTTCTTTAAAACATAAATCTAGTGTTTAGGCCATGTCATTTCAGCAGATAGGATTGTTATAGATCCAGAGAAAATCAAAACAATCATGGAATGGCGAGTACTCTATAATGTGGCAGATATTCGATCCTTTATGGGATTAACTGGGTACTATCGAAGATTTATTAAAGGATTTTCCAGAATTGTTTTTCCCATTACCTCTTTGCAGAGAAAAGGAAAATTATTTAAGTGGACTGTTGAGTGTCAGAACAGCTTTGAAAATTTGAAACAACTTTTGACCACTGCACCAGTGTTAAGGGTAGCTGACCCCAACAAAGAATTTGAAGTTTGTGTAGATGCAAGCAAAGAGGGTGTCGGGACAATTTTACGCAAGAAGGAAAAGTAGTGGCCTATGAGTCCAGAAAGTTAAAAGAACATGAACAAATATACTCAACCTATAATCTGGAATTAACAGCAGTAGCACATACACTTCGGGTATGGAGACACTACTTGCTGGATAAAAAGTTTGTGCTAAAAACAGATCATAGCAGTTTGACTAGTTATTTCAAGCAAGCTTATTTAAATTCCAGACAAGTAAGGCGGAATGCCTTTCTAAGTGAGTTTGATATGGACATCCAGCACGTGAAAGGTAAGGAAAACTAGGCGACTGATGCTTTAAGTAGAAAAATGCGTTGTGTTTATGAGCTTTATTACAGTCAGCTTGAAAGTGAATTCTTAGATCAAGTAAAAGAATAAGCACAAAAAGATCAGGAATACCAATTCTTATGGCAGCAAATGGAAGAGACCAAAAGGCAAGGAAGTACTTCTGAGTATGGAGTAAATAATGATAAGATGCTAACTTTTAGAGGTAAGGTGTATGTACCAAACCATGTGGACCTAAAGGAGCTGATAATGAATGAATATCATCGTAGCAATTATGCAAGTCACCCAGGATACCAGAAAATGTTGACTGCTATTAGAAAAGTATACTTCTGGCCTGGTATGCATAAAAATATTGTTGAGTATTTAAATAAATGTTTGGAGTGTCAGCAGGTGAAGGTGGAGCATCAACATCCCGCAGGATTGTTGCAGCCCATACCGGTACCTGAATGGAAGTGGGAGGTCATATCCCTAGACTTCATTACAGGATTACGACGGTCGAAAAAGCACAATGACTCTATCATGGTGGTAGTTGACAGATTAAGTAAATCTACACATTTTATACCTGTACAGTCTACTTACAAAACTGTACAGATAGAAGATATTTTTATGAGAGAAATATTCAGATTACACGACATTCCAAAAACTGTTATTTCAGATAGAGATGTTAAGTTCACTTCTGCATTTTGGAAAACTCTGTTTACAAGTCTGGGGACCCAAATAAAATTTAGCACTGCTTATCATCCCCAGACAGATGGTCAAACAGAGAGGGTTAACCATGTTTTGGAAGACATGTTGCGCATGTATGTGATGCAACAACCAACCAAATGAGAAGACTACTTGCATTTGGTTGAATTTTATTACAACAATGGTTATCAGGAGTCCCTTAAAATGAGTCCTTTCGAAGCTCTATATGGAAGGCAGTGTCACACACCTATAAATTGGAGCAGTCCTGAAACAAAATTAATGTTGGGACCAAAAATGCTTGCTGAAATGGAGTCTGAAGTCAAGAAGATAAGACAAAATTTGAAGGTTGCACAAGATCGGTAAAAGATCTATGCAAATAAAAAGAGGACTTACCGGGAATTCGAGGTGAGAGACCATGTGTATGTGAGGATAAAACCCAAGAGGAGTACTTTACGGTGGACCTCTTGTGCCAAGTTGGCTCCCAAGTTCTGTGGAACCTTCCAAATTTTGGAAAGGGTAGGACCTGTGGCCTATTGGCTAGCTTTACCCAGTCACGTCCGAGTACACAATGTGTTTCATGTGTCCCTATTAAAGAGTTATGTGAATGATTCGAAACATGTAATTCATTGGCAGAATATACAAGTAGGATAGAATTAAAAATCCTAAATTGAAATATGATTTTTGTACGATAATTTGATAAGGAATTATGTTGTTTGCAGGTAGAGCTGGACGTCGAGCTTACCTGGAAGTACTTGGAAGAAGTACTGAGCGTATTAGCTCTGTCAAATGCTAAACCAAATAACGAAAGTCTATGCAAAAGGACTGCTAAGTGGAGAAATGTCGACCTGCCTGAGTCGACTTGTGATATTAGCCATAGAGACAAATTGTAAGGGCGATTCCACCACTACCCAAAATGAATTCCCTACTTCGAAATAAAAATGAAGAAATCATGGTTTAAGAAAATCATAAATTGTTGTGTAAATTACCTGAGGAACTGATTCCTTCTCGTCTAGCAGAGTAATATACCAGTCACCTTAGGGAAATCAAAGAAAGAAGTTAAACACATAAATTCTAGAGATAAATCTTTTAAGAAAATTCGGAAAGGTATTTAGGAATACGTATGCAAATGCAAAGGGAGGAATTTACCTGAATTTTAACAAGTAAAACCAGTCTCGAGGAAGTTGCTTGAATAACAGAGGACGAATCTGTCCTGGATTTTATCGTGAAAGTAATGGACTCCTCTTCTCCACTAAACATTGCTACATAATTCCTAAGGGATGTACCCTAGAGAACCCTGCGAGCTTGGTGAAAATGCGATGGAGGTGAATCCATAGTCCAAGAATGCCATGGAACAATCCCTCAGACACAATAAAGCTTAGAGCTAATGGACTCCTCGACCAGATGCAGTGACAAAGAAGGAGGCCAACTAGGTTTGGCGAGATTATCCATGCCATTTTCCTGCCGGAGCATTCACCGTCAATCTCTCTAGATCCAATGGTGAAGAATCATGAGGACAACCATAAAAACTCACAACAAAATTCGAGCAGATCACACCTATGAAGCGAAATGAATGAGGGGTACTCATAGCATTGAATATCCAATATTCATGACAGATAAATCTTAGGAGAATCCAATTCACAGTATAAATGATTAAGTCGTGTGGTAAACATTAACAATAGAATAACATTAAAATAGAAACCGTGGTAATATATATTGTATGTTATACATTAAGGTTGTGATGCCAACGGATTAAACATTAAATACTTAAGATGTGACAAGGAGTCCTTTGGCGGTCGATAAGTTGTAACATATATATATATATATATATATATATATAGGTTATTTAATTTTAAAACCTTAATGCATAGTGTTAGGGAGTTGGAAGGGTAGAAAGGAGTTAATAGTATTTAATAATGATTATTAAGTTAAACCTTGGATTATGGGTAACTTTAGTGTAGGATGTATTTTTTATTTTTATTTTTGTATGTATGTGTGTTACAAGTGGTATCAGAGCAGCGTTCATATGCTAGGACCCTAAGGGTCAACTAACAATTTACGTTGTGTGTATAATGATGCACATAATATAAGCATAACAGGAAATATCATGAGAAGGGGAACAATGCAAAAACCACCCCAAGACACCAGGGAACCCCAAACACAACCAGTTGTGAACCCTGAGATGCGGGTTCAGTTAAGTGTCATTCAACACCAACAAATGAGTAGAATGTTGGTAGAACAACAACACCAAACCAGCATACTGTTGAATACAGTACAACTACTGTAGGAAGAGATGGTGCGAGTTCGAAGGGATAACGAACGATTAATGCAAGAGCAAGAAAATATACTTAAGAGCCTGTCAGACAAGAAAAACCAAGGAATGGAACACCCTAGTGCTGACAGGGGCATGCAAGAAGGTGATGAACAGCAAATAAGAGACAACACCACTGACAGAGTGGCAGCTCATCCCAGTTGAAGCAACAAGAACAAAAATTACAATGAAGGAGAACTGCACTGAGCAGGATCAGCAAGACGTTAAGAAGCAGAAAGTGGAACTTCAGGGGGAGTTTCGGAAAATAAAACCACCAACATTTGATGGTGAAGCTGAGGAAGTGGCAGAGGCATGGTTAATAAACATGAAAAAATACTTTCAGGTGTACGAGTACAAAAACAAACTGAAGGCCAGATTGACCATATATCAGTTAAGAGAGAAAGCCACCTTGTGGTGGGAAGAAGTGAAGAATGTTCGCAGCATTGAGGACCAAGATGTTACTTGGGAATCATTCTAGAAATACTTTAAAGACAAGTATTTAACAAAAAAAATTTACGATGAGAAAGCTAAAGAGTTTCATGACTTGAAGTTGGGACAAATGACTATGGATGAGTACATCACCAATTTCACCTCCCTGTTACGATATGTTCCATACCTTCGAGAGGAAAAGGCTAAGGTGAAAAGATTTCTGAGAAGTTTACCAACACATATGAAAGAGCGAATTGAATTTGTAAATCCCAGAATCATGGATGAAGGCATTCGTAAGGCACGCATGTGCTATCAGCAGTCCAAGGCTAAAGGGGAGGTTGGAAAAAATTGGCAGCCAAGAAAAGGACAGAAAAGTAGCTCCAACTACAAAAGAGCCAAAAGCAATAACTTTAAGAATTCTGCACGAAGTTCTGTCAGCGAACAATTTGGTAGAAATCATCAAAGGACCTACTGGCCAGTAGAAGAGAAGCCTACAGAGGCATCTAGCAAACCTGAGCAAGGGCAGGTGACCAAGCCACCTCTACAGTGTTGGGGGTGTGGTGAGGCGCACTATTATAAAAACTTCCCATAGCGAGCAAGAAATGACAGAGTTGAAAATATGCAAGAGGCTTCTATAGTAGGTGATGTGGTGTGAAACATTCCTCGAATTAATGCAGCATTGGAGGATCAACAGGAAAATTATCAGCCAACAATGATTGAGTTAGAAGGTAAATTATTGTCTTAATATATTTCTATTTTGGTAGACCCAAGAGCAAGCCTAAGTTATGTTAGTGCAAAAATAATGGAAATGTGTAAATTAAAAGAACATAAATTCAAAAACGCATGGCTGGTATAGCTAGCCACAGGACCAAAAAGAAAGGTAACTGCCAAGATTCCAAACTGCACATTAGAAATTGCAAAACAACAGTTAAATGTGGATTTGAACCTACTGCCATTAGGGTCCTATGATGTTTTTCTGGGCATGGATTGGCTAGAAAAACATTGGACTGCAAGGAAAAGATCATTTATTACAGAATGCAAGATGGAACATGCAAGGAGATCCAAGGAATCAGGAAGCCACTACAGTTACGTCCAATTGCAACTTCCCAAATGAATAAATGTATAAGGAAGGATGCCAGATATATGCTATTCTGGTGGGATATGCTGATTCCAAGGAAAAATCACCTATGATGGAAAACATACCTGTGGTGCAAGATTTCATGGATGTTTTATTAAAAAATATTCCTGGATTACCACCAAGACGAGATATCGATTTTACTATAGAGTTAATGCCAGGAGAATAACCTGTGTCAAGTGCTCCTTACAGAATGAGTGTTCCATAATTAACTAAATTAAAAATGCAGTTACAGGAACTGCTGGACAAAGGTTACATTCGTCCAAGGGTGTCCCTTTGGGGAGCACCAATACTGTTCGTGAAGAAGAAGGACGAAACCATGAAAATGTGCATGGACTATAGATAGCTTAACAAGTTAACAGTTAAGAATAAATACCCTCTACCAAGGATTGATGATTTGTTCGATCAAGTGAAGGGGGCCACTGTATTTTCAAAGATAGATTTAAGATCTAGATATCACCAGATACGAATCAAGGATAAATACACTTGAAAGACCGCACTCCGTACCAGGTATGAGCATTATGAATTTGTGGTGTTACCTTTTGGGTTAAAAAATTCACCAACAACCTTTATGAGGTTAATGCATGGTATATTTCATCCTTTCCTGGATAATTTCATACTTATATTTATAGATGACATTTTAATATATTCTAAAAACTAGGAAGAACATAAGGAGCATTTAAGGATTGTGTTGGAAATGCTAACAAAACACCAGCTGTACGTTAAGCTCAGCAAATGTGATTTCTTTAAAACAGAAATCCAGTACCTAGGCCATGTCATTTCAGTAGAAGGGATTGTTGTTGATCCAGAGAAAATCAAGACAATCATGGAATGACGGGTACCCCAGAATGTGGCAGATATTCGACCGTTTATGGGATTAGCTGGGTACTATTAGAGATTTATTGAGGGATTTTCCACAATTTCTTTTCCCATTACCTACTTGTAGAGAAAAGGAAAATTCTTTAAGTGGACTGTTGAGTGCCAAAATAGTTTCGAGAAGTTGAAGCAATTATTGACCACTGCACCAGTGTTGAGGGTAGCTGACCCCAACAAAGAATTTGAAGTTTGTATAGACGTAAGTAAAGAGGGTGTTGGGGCAGTTTTATCTCAAGAAGGAAAAGTAGTGGCATATGAGTCAAGAAAGCTGAAGGAACATGAACAAAGGTACTCAGCCTATGATCTAGAATTAACAGCAGTAGTACATGCGCTCTGGGTATGGAGACACTACTTGCTGAGTAAAAAGTTTGTGCTAAATACAGATCATAGAAGTTTGACTAGTTAATTCAAACAAGCTGATTTAAATGCCAGACAGGCAAGATGGAATGCCTTTCTAAGTGAGTTTGATATGGGCATCCAACACGTGAAAGGTAAGGAAAGCTAGGTGGCTGATGCTTTAAGTAGGAAGATACATTGTGTCTATGAGCTTTACTACAATCAGCTTGAAAACAAATTCTTAGATCAGGTGAAAGATGAAGCACAAAAATATCCGGAATACCAATTCCTATGGAAACAAATGGAAGAAACGAGAAAACAAGGAAGTACTTCTGAATATCGCGTTGATAAAAATCATATGCTAACCTTTAGAGGAAAGGTTTATGTACCAAACTGTGTGAACCTAAAGGATCTGATCATGGATGAATACCATCGTAGCAATTATGCGGGTCACTCAGGATACCAGAAAATGTTAACATCTATTAGAAAAGTATATTTATGGCCTGGTATGCGTAAAAATATTGTTGAATATCTAAATAAATTTTTGGACTGTCAGCAGGTTAAGGTGGAGCATCGACATCCTACAGGATTGTTGCAGCCAATACCAGTACCTGAATGCAAGTGGGAGGTCATATCCCTGGACTTCATTACAGTTTTACCACGGTCAAAAAGGCATAATGACTCCATCATGGTGGTAGTACACATATTGATTAAATCTGCACATTTTATACCTGTACAGTCTACTTACAAGATTGTAGAAATAGCAGATACTTTTATGAAACAAATATTCATATTACACGACATTCTTAAAACTCCTATTTCAGACAGAGATGTTAAGTTCACTTCTGCATTTTGAAAAAATATGTTTAAAGGTCTGAGGACCAAAATAAACTTTAGCACTGCTTATCATCCCCAGACAGATGGTAAAACGGAGCAAGTTAACCAAGTTCTGGAAGACATGTTGTGCATGTATGTGATGCAGCAGCCAACCAAATAGGAAGACTATTTGCATCTGGTTGAATTTTCTTACAACAATGGTTATCAGGAGTCCCTTAAAATGAGTCCTTTCGAAGCTCTATATGGAAGGCAGTGCCACACTCCCATAAATTGGAGCAGTCCCAAAACATAATTAATGTTGGAACCAGAAATGCTTGTTGAAATGGAGTCAAAAGTCAAGAAGATAAGACAAAATTTGAAGGTTGCACAAGATCGGCAAAAGATCTATGTAGATAAAAAGAGGACTTACCAGGAATTCGAGGTGGGAGACCATGTGTATGTGAGGATCAGACCCAAGAAGAGTACCTTACGGTGGACCTATTTTGCCAAGTTGGTTCCTAGGTTCTGCGGACCCTTCCAAATTTTGGAAAGGGTAGGACCTGTAGCCTATCGGCTGGCTTTACCGAGTCACATCCGAGTACACAATCTATTTCATGTGTCCCTGTTAAAGCTTTATGTGCATGATTTGAAACACGTAATTCATTGGAAAAATATATAGGTAGGATAGAATTAAAAATCCTAAATTGAAATATGTTTTTTGTATGAGAATTTGATAAGGAATTTTTTTGTTTTCGGGTAGAGTCGTACGACAAGTTTCTGGTCGAGCTGCAGCACATACTTGACCGGAGATAAATTATGCTCCGGAAGCGATTCATCATCCAGGTTAAACTGCAGTGGAAGCACTTCGGCCCGGATGAGGCTACTTGGGAGGATGAAGGGTTTGGGCGTGAGGCTTACACATAGCTATTTGTTGAGCTGGAGTAAAACACCAAGGATGGTGTTACTTCCAGGGAGGAATTTGTGACAGCTGCATTTACTGTTAACTAGTTGTTAACTAGTTAAAATGACTTTTACTATTGTTTAAGGAAAAGGACTGAGACAATTAGTATTTTACTGTAAAATTTATTTTCCTTCTTTTTAATTATGAATAATAAAATTAGTTATGGAAAGTAAAAGTAAAAGGTTGATGGTAAATGTTTTTCAAGAACTGAAAGGTGGTTGGAAAGTTTGAACAATTACCTGCTCCTCTAGGGAGAAGAGACTCATCCCAGTGAGGAATAGGGGTTATGTTCAGGGGCTAAGGAGAGAGTGAAGAGTTTCTTGAGCTGGTAGAGACCAATGGAAATCACCCAAATATTCCTAAAGATTTCTGGCACTAACTGGACTTGCAGTCCTGAGATCACAATACAAATTCTACTGTCAACCTGTACCTTTCAATGGAAGCACGGGGGAAGAGCAGGACGTCATTATTTCTCTTGTTGGTTAGGTGGACACTAATAGCCAATTATATTTTCAGATAATTTATGTCTAGTTTATTATTAGATAGACAGAGAGATTGTTTTAAGATTATTGTTTGTAGATAATTGATATTGTTTGTAAAAGAATGTTAATATTAATCCTTATAAAATTGTTCTATGTTAAAGGAAGAAGAATTAGAATAAATGAGTAACCCAACAAATAATTACTGGGTCATGTGTATTCTCCTATATGAGCTATAGATTGAAAACTGTGAATATATGCATAAATATATTAACTGTAGAATAGGTAGAGAAATTATCAATGTATGCTAGGGGCACTTCGGTGAAATCAAATGATAGTTGTCCATATATAATAAGGTAATGCAGGAATGCTTAAGACTGTGGTATTCATAAAATAAGAACTATGATAAATATAGTTTTCTTTAAAAACAAAAGAACATAATTTGTTCACGGTCTTGCAAGGGTTTCTGTCCATTTAAACTACTGTAAGGAGAGTTGTTGGTACAGGAAAGGAGGGTGAAACCCTCAACCTGATACACATCATCTCCCTAAATTCTTGCTATACATGGACATGTTATATGGTGGTCTAGTCACCAAGAGACCAACTTAATACACAAAATAGACAGAGAATAGAAATTTACACACAGAAGCTAAAGACTGGAGAAATAAAAATACTATAAAGACAAAGAGAAAATTATTTGCAAGAAAATTCAGTTACATCTTATCTTGAGAGAATATCAGTATATATTTACTATTTGAATGAAGTAAGAAATTGGAAATATGCATTAATATAAAGATTGTAACAGAGTACGAATTGTTGTGAGAATATATGAGACTTTTTGTTTCATTAAAAAGAAATAGAGAATCACTATTTCCAAAAATAATACATGTAATCCGAATGGAGAGGAAAACTGTGTCTATAGAAATTACACAGCAGAGTCCATACTAAAATTACAGTTGTGTAGGGTCGAACCCCAGTAATGAAAATTCCACCGTAGACTCTTCATGATAAATGCAAGATTCACTATTACAAATTAACGACGCTGGATATTTTATCCATGGCCTCAAGAACATTACATTTATACATATAAAAGATAAATAAGACCTAAATCAATTCGACTGTAAAAATTGAGGTTTAGGTTCATTTTCCATGAAGACCCGGAGACCATCTGAGACAGCTAAGCCTCATTATCTGAGCACAAGTAATAGAAGTACCTGAAATAAGTACTAAGTTCATTAGCTGTGTCAAATGCTAAACCAAATAACGAAATTCTATGCAGAAGAACCGCTAACCGGAGAAATGCTGACCTGGCGGAGTCGTCCTGCGATATTAGCCATAGAGACAAACTGTAAGGGCGATTCCACCGCTACCCAAAACGAATTCCCTACTTTGAAATAAAAATGAAGAAATCATGGTTTAAAAAAATCATAAACTGTTGTGTAAATTACCTGAGGAACCGTTTCCTTCTCGTCTAGCAGAGTAATGCACCAGTCACCTTAGGGAAATCAAAGAAAGAAGTTAAACACAGAAATTCTAGAGATAAATATTTTAAGAAAATTTGGAAAGGTATTTGGGAATACGCATGCAAATGCGAAGGGAGGAATTTACCTGAGTGTTAGCAAGTGAAACCAGTTCCGAGGAAGTTGCTTGAATGACAGAGGATGAATCTGTCCTGGAGTTTATCGCAGAAGTAATGGCTTCCTCTTCTCCACTAAACATTGCTACATAATTCCTAAAGGATGTACCCTAGAGAACCCTACGAGCTTGGTGAAAACGTGATGGAGGCCAAGCCATAGTCCAAGAACGCCACGGAAAAAACCCTCAAATGGAATAAAGCTCAGAGCTAATGGACTCCTCGACTAGATGTAGTGACAAAGAAGGAGGCCAACTAGGGTTGGCAAGATTATCCATGCCATTTTCCTGCCGGGGCATTCACCGTCGATATCTCTAGATCCAATGGTGAATAATCACGAGGAGGGCCATAAGAACTCAAAACAAAATCTGAGCAGATCACACATGTCAAGCGAAATGAATGACAAGTACCCATAACATTGAATATCCAAACTTCGTGACAGATAAATCTCGGGAGAATCCAATTCACAATATAAATTATTAAGTGGTGTGGTAAACATTAACAATAGAATAAAATCAAAATAGAAACTGTGGTAATATATATTGTATGTTATACATTAAGGTTGTGATGCCAACAGATTAAACATTAAATTCTTAAGATGTGACAAGGAGTCCTTTGGTGGTCAATCAGTTGTATATATATATATATATATATCTTATTTAAGTTTAAAACCTTAATGCATAGTGGTAGGGGGTTGGAAGGGTAGAAAGGTGTTAAGAGCATTTAATAAAGATTAGTAAGTTAAACCTTGGATTATGAGTAGCTTTAGTATAGGATGTAATTTTTATTTTATTTTTGTATGTATGTGTGTTACAGTTTTGGATGGTATATAATGCATTTGGATGATCAAGAAACCTGGTTTCTCACCAAAACAAGTTAAAAACACGAAAGAAAACACTTAATGTAATCTTCCCTTTTGAAAATGAATGAAAAAACAAGTACAAGTCACCTTACAAAAAAATATATTTGTTTTTTTTTTAAATATAAAATAAAAATGTCACATTCACTAACCAAAAAAAATTATGCTCATAAAAAAAAATTTCTCCATAAGCCTAATACAGTCACACGTCAGACTTACTATTTTCACCCAAGTCGATTATATATCTATGCATTTTACAAATAAATAAAACAATGAACCCGAATTGTAACATTGGCATTAATACAATGGATTAGTTTGTGGTTAACCGCAATTTCTATGTACAACGGTGGCTCTCAAGAGCACACTTTATTTATTTTTACATTCAATACATAGAGCATAGTTTGTCTACAATTATTATTGTAGTACCACCCTGGAATGCTAAGTCTAACGCTTTTAATGATGAGATTTCATTCATGTAATAACTTTAAATATAAAGATTGCAACACGATTTCAGTCTTGCCACTTGGCACAAATATCCCTTCTGTCAAGGCAAATATGCCATACCATGTGGTGTGGCAGTACACAACATTCAACTCCGGGACAGCTGTAGTTATGCCTCAATTCCCACGGCATTTGCGAGGGAAAGAGAACAGTTCGGAGTATTCGGCTAGTTCACTTGTCTTGCAACTGGTGATCTCCCCATGGCGCGCTAGCAGAAAGCTGTTCTTTGTTGGTTTCTCTGCCACGGCTTCGACCTTAAAGAGGTAAGCTGCACCTGCCCTTTAACTCCCTATTTCACCACGGCTTGGTTACAAACGTTGTGAGTCGAATTCTTCTTGTTTTCTTTTTCCCAGGGACCTAGAATTCACACAGAGTTATTGTTTTACAGTGAGTCTTGGCTTATTCTCTGTTATTGAGGTTAAGCCCTTCGTCAACCTTGGCAACTCACGGAGAAAGGTACCTACCTTTCGATTGTCTTATGTTCAGATTGTAAAATTATGATTTCCAATTCTACGCAGGTCTCACTTACCAGCAACTAATTTTTCTTTATCGTTTCTAGATCTGACATGATGCAAACCTTTCAGGTAAGACCCTCAAGCGCTTCCCGATAGGGTTTTGGGTTCGCATAACATTAATCTTTCATTTATAGCTTTGCCATTGTCTAACGGGGTTTTGTTATTTTGTCTTGTCTTGCAGGTTAGTGGGTTATCACTCAAACCCTCCCTTTAGCCTTTCATTAATCAACTCTAGCCACGACTGAACCTGCTTCTCTTGTCCATAGGTACCCTATGATGTATACGAGAGTTTTGTAGCCATTTCGTCAAGGGTTTTTCTTTTTGGAAAGAAGTTGGGTTTTACTTACTACCTGGCTTAGGGTTTATAACAAGCAATATGCAAATTTTCATGTAACTTAACAGCGTTCTGATACAATAGCTTATGAACATTACTGTTAATGCTCGCAGTGCTTTATAAGGAGTCACAATTGAACCCGTTCATTCTCTACGGCCAAGGCCCGAACGCCTGTTCGGCCTCTATTTTATATATATATATATATATATATATATATATATATATATGAAACCCTGAAATCTTGTTGTCGGTTTTGCCTATTATCTTATGTATGGTTCCGCCTCTGATGAGATCCATTATAAATCTTTTTAACTTAAAAATCTGCCCTGTTTTCTATTTAATTGAACCGTAAGTTTGTTGCAATTAGTTTCTCTGTTACGCACTATCAATCCTGGCAAGGATTTATGGATGTATAAGCTTAATGTTTACTACTGTATCTCAAGTGTTAATTTCTGAAATGTTACAAGTTGCTTATGAATAGGGTTTTTTCTCTATTTTTGCAAAACAATACTCTCTACTTAAAATCTTTCCTCTCTATGCAATTTACGTGAAGAGGGTCTCAGGATTTCTTGTTAACGGATTGTTTTTTTTTGTCTATTCTGTATCAACAGCGTGTCATAGTGCAGTCACAACTTGAAAATCCTACTGCTTACCCATTATTCGACTTAGCATTTTTCTTATGGTGACCGGTTCACCGTTGAGAGACCGCGTATAGAATCTTTCTTTTTCAAAGGCAAGGGCTAGGTAGGGTTTCGGCCCAAACCCAACACCTCAAGCCTTAGACTTCCTCTCGATTGTTTACTACAGGTGCGGCTCACAGAGAATATAATGCTAGTAATTATTAATGCATGTGTTCATTTTTAAATAAACTTTTCGTTCCATTATTCGTTTACTGGGTTTTTTCAGTAGCTTGTTTGAACAATGTGTTCATGATTCTGTTTTCAAAAAGATGCTATAAACTTCCTATAAAAGCTAAAATATTCTATATGTATATATTCTTCTTTTTAAGAACGAAATTCTTGCAGAGTCTTACCCCGTACCTTGTAATTTAACAGAAAAAGAATTACAATATCAAGATCTTCCCCTTCCTCAACTCCAGGTACTTAATCTACCAATGCACAAATAAAAATTCTTATGTTCAGAGGATGCATACCAGTCCCTTAACAGAACTTCGATAATCACACCCTTCAGAAAGACAATATTTAGCTAATCAGCTTTAAACAGCCTAAAAGCCTCCATTTAAACCCGTAACACACTTAAACACAAGTTTTGCATACTTATCTAGAACAGAAAATTTAATTCTTCAAACTGTGGTCCTCCCAATCATCAAGGGAGGCTATGACGTCCTCCTCTTGCCCCCTAGCTCCAGAATTCCGGTTGGTGCCATGTGTTAACAGTGGAACTCCTCTGTTGTGACCTCTGGAAGGCCAATCCAGTCACAAACAGATATTCTAGTTTACAAGGGTTATAGAAAGCTACTTTCAACTGGTCTTCCCAGCTCTAGAAAATACTTTCCCCTTCTTACCAAAGCTCACAGAACCCCCTCTCCTCTCCTGGATTCCAACTTTATCCTCAGAGGAGAGGGTAATTGTTTTTCCAACTGTCCCTAACCACCACCTATTCTAAGAAACTTTTTACCAACAGCTTAGACGATTTTCTTTTCTTTCATTGGTTTCTCCTATTAATTTCATAACCAAAAATAAAAATAATAATTTGTCTCATAAACCACAACAATAAAGTCTTTCTTGTCAGGAAATAAAATAAACAAATTATCTTTTAACTAGTTAATTCTTAATGAGGTTGTTACAAAAAATAATTTAAAGTTTCATTATTTATTACAAAATACATCTTCACTTAATTCCACAAAATATTTTCTTAACATATACATTTCTTCAAAACATATAAATTTTTAATCTGAAACGAACATAACTTCGTATTTTATTATAAACGTGCATGTTAACTTCAGTCTTCATCCCACATGATATTGTATCTCTTTGCCGAATATGAAAGAGATGCGTTTCTGCTTCTCATTGATTTCTTAAACCACTATTAAGATCAGAATGTTTCCATAACCCAGTGTTATCCCCTGTTATGACCAGAATGTTCTAAGGATTAGAGAACCACAAGAAAGGTAACTTGTCATCACATACTAAGCCCAGGCCCGTGGCTGTTATTTGTCTAGTTTCTAAAGTGGGGTAGTTATGAAATTTGGTGATTTCATTTTTGAGAAATGGTAAGGATTTACGAATTAAATTTATTAGTGAAATCGCATCTATTAAATTTTTGGGAAAGGTTTATAATTATCTATTGATAATAAAAAACAAAATATTTATTTTATTATATATCTTATACTTTTAAAAATATAAAATTTTAATTTTAATAATATAAAAATTATAACTTTATTTATAATAATATTAATAATAATAAAATAATATAAAAGTTAAACATATATATACAGATATTTTAAAAAAAAATTGAAAACAATTTCTATCATATATCTCATATAAAAAGGGATAACAATTATCATTTTATTTATAATAATATTAATGATAAAAAAATATATAAAAGTTATATATATAAATATATATATAAATTCATAACCATAGAAATTGGTTAGATGCTTAATTTATAAATAGATTTCATCATAATAATATAGGTCAATATTATGATTTATCAATACCATGTGCCAAAAAACCATAACTGATTTCATAAGTCAATTGCTCATACGATAATTTTCTTAATAAATGAATATTTAATAATTAAAAAGAGAAAAAAGACATAAATACTTTCAAGAAAAATATCAACATTTGATTTGTGTATATCAATCATAATATTTTAAATTATTTTAATAAATTGTTTAGATCCATCTTAACTAGGGACCTACCAAATTCTTAGAGGAATCAAATCTCTTGAGGTGCAAACCTCCTTTAGAATAAAAAGAGATTTGATCACTCTCCATGCTTGGTAGATGGGGAGTTAATATAGATCTAGGAAAATCTTTTCCCTTTGAAAAGTCTTTCCAAGCATAATATATTACACATGAATATTTTTTTTTTGTAAATTCGGTGGGACCTTGCTATTTCTATTTATATTTGAAAGAAATGGTACAAAATATAGAATTCAGTATTTGACCTCAACCTGCCCGAGGGAAACTAGGTCTGTTGGCCATCTAAAAGCATGATAACCATCCCAGTACTGAAATTGTCTCATACGTCTAAAAGTCTCCTAAGCTAACTGTTTTACTACAGTTTGTACATTCATAACAGATAATAAGAGATCATATTTAACTAAAAACCATCAAAATCTAAAAAGCTAAAGCTTCTATCCATCATATGAAGAGACTGGGGCAGGGTCTTTGACATTGGACCCAGGCATTTCTGCTTGTTGGAGTTTCTGAAGGATCTTTTGGAGGATTTTCTCCATGCGGCCCAATTTATCATCTAGTCTGCTTACTCGATCTGCTGCCTGGTATTGTGTTACCCTGATGTGCTGTTGCTGGTCCTGAATCTCCAGAAGCTGAGCCTGAGTGCGGAGGTCTGGTTTTACTGGTTCTGTCTTGTCATGAATTGGTTGATTACTCTGAATAGATTTCGCTATCATACATTTTACTATCCAGTAGGTGTGGATAGTCTGATTGAACAGTGTAAGGCATCCACGAGTATTGCCTGGATCTATAATGAAATCAAGGATCTCGGCCTCTCCCTCATTATCTTCAGGTTCCATCTGGATTTCCTTTTCCCACCCACGAATTTCATGGCGAACTTCAGAGGAATTGCATATCACATAATTTGCTGCTAGTGTTTCCAAATGTTCCAGATTGGTTTTGCGCCCCCGTTTCTTGGGGCCGGGTTCTAATTGAGCTTGTTTCTTTCCTTTGGCGGTAACGACCCTTTGGCATCTTTTCCCCATTGCAAGATGGGTCCTTTGTAAAAGCACTAACATACAAAATTGAACAGCAAATATGTGAGGAGTTCTATTAATACAGAGCATGTGCCTCACTTTAACCGTGATAGCCTGAGAATCATACGGGCGCAGGAACCCCACCCCCCTTACTTGACTATGCATCTGATACAGAGAATTAGGGCTTTGACCGACTGGCATAGTGACTATATACAGCACGTAATTCCAGAAGTTAACATACCTCTTGCAGAAACAAACAGGCTTACTGCCAGGCTTTGTGTGACGACTTTGCGAGATAGACAGAGGATAGAAAGTATTATGTCTTGGAATCGAATTTATCAGGCGGAGGGGCGAACCAGTATAGTTTGCTACAGGCCAAAGACTCCCTATCTTCTTCCAGTTGGGTGAAGTGTGTGAAGGCTCAGATTGGAATGATGGCGAAGAATGGACAGGCTGTTTGGACAGGACGTGGAAGGCAAGTTTTGTTTAAGGTAAGTGCTTTCCCTCCACCCCTTCATTCTTTCATGCACAATCTCTTGCATGCAATAGTCTGGAGGTGGTAGAGGAGGAGATTCAACGATTTTCATTCCAGCAATCGTTCGATCCTGTAAGGAAGAAGATAGGGAGTCTTTGGCCTGTAGCCAACTATACTGGTCCGCCCCTCCCCCTGATAAATTCGATTCCAAGACATAATACTTTCTATCCTATGTCTATCTCGCAAAGTCGTCACACAAAGCCTGCCAATAAGCCTGCTTGTTTCTGCAAGAGGTATGTTAACTTCTGGAATTACGTGTTGTATATAGTCACTATGCCAGCCGGTCAAAGCCATGGTTCTCTGTATCAGATGCATAGTCAAGTCAGGGGGGTGGGGTTGATGTATTACACATGAATATTTATTTTAATCTGTGGTTATTCTTATTCTTTTATAATTTTCTTTGTATAAGATAAGACATGACATTACATTTATTCCCAAATTAAAGAGTTATAAGCACAATTATTGATAATTGAATTAAAATTTAAAAAAAACGCTATTACCAAATAAACACATCCATATACTTAGAAATAATTTTTTGTGAGATTATAATGGTTTATGGTTAAATCATAGATTATTTTAAATTATTTTAATAACTTGCTTTGATCCATTTTAATTCTAGATCTACCAAATTCCTAGAGGAATCAAAACTTTTGAGGTGAAAACCTCATTTAGAATAAAAAAATATTTGATTGCTCTCTATGTTTGGTAGATCTGGAGTTAATATGGATATAAGAAAAAATTTTCCCTTTAAAAGTCTTTCCAAATATACTATATTTCTCATGAATACCATAGATCAATAAGATATTTAATATTCACCTATGATTATTTTCATGATTTTATTTTTTATAACGACATAAGATAAGATATGACATTACATTTCTTAATAATAATAATGATAATAATAATAATAATAATAATGATAATCCCATATAAAATATATACACCCATATTATTGATAAATCAGTTTTGTAGATTATGGTTTAAATCATAGTTTTGAATCTCAAAATAAAGTTAGTTCTTGAAAAAAGAATTAACCCTTTTTAAATTATATAAATTTTAAGAAACATAAAATTATGTTTTTTCAACAAAACTAAAAAAAATTATTATTTCAAGTCCAGGAAAAAAGAGTGACCTTATTAGACTCCTATTTAATAGAACTAATCATCATAAAAACACACACTTCATCATATATTAAATACTTAATTATTTCATCATATATTAAAGAGGAATATTTGTCTTTACTCGACTGCTACTTTGTATTTTATTTTAAAGTGTTGTTGCCTACTGAACACCACGTAATTTGATTGCGATATCTTAGAATAAAGTGTAGTAGATCTTTCATGATAGACTGCAAATTGTATTGGCGTTTTCAAAGATGCCAATAATCATAACTAAATGACATCCTTGGGCATTTTCAAAGATGCCAATAGTCACAACTAAATGACAGCATCAGCAAGAAAACACTAACAACACTCCATTCTGCCACCGCTTCTGTAACAAAGACAAGGATACTTAGAGATTTGGTATATACTGATATGGAACTACCCAAAACACCAATAGTGGAAAAAAACCTTAGTTACATTGTTTCTTATGGGATATGTCTATTGTCCCCTAGACTTTCCTCCCTTTCGTCATCCGATTCCAACAGTAGCAAACTCAGGGACAGTGGGCTTGATTTCTCTGTATTATCAAGTTCATGAATCCAATCCAAGTGTTGTGTGTGATCGTAGAATTCTTCAATTCTTTGATCATCCTGGACTGCAAAACCATCGACGCTCAGCATGATGGTTTCATCAGAAGAAACAACTTCAAACTCATTGGCCTCTGGAGCTAACATAGCTGGTCCCTTGCAGAAATCTTGTAACACAAAATCTGTCGAACAATTGGATGGAGGCGAAAGAAAACTACATTCTGTAGAAGATAGCTCGTTCAAATCTAACAAAATCTCGGCTAAAGGACATGAATTTGCTCCAAGATAATAAGAATTTGGAGATTTCTCCAACGCTAACGATGTCATAGAGCTGGTAGAGATTCTTTTTTTTTTCTTTCAGAAGAAAAAAAACCGCTGCATATATTAGATATACCAGTACATTATCAAATACATTCTTAATTGAACAATATTCAATGATAAAAACAACATTGCAAAGTCAAATTGTAAAATGTTGATTCAGGGGATGAATAAGCAAGTTATAATATTGACTGGCAATTCTATTTTCAGGGGAAATTAATCAACCCCAACCATATAACGTTGTGCATTTCTGTAAAGATATACATAAAAATAAGACATCTACAACATATGATAATTTTCTTAATGTACCCAAAATAATAACTAAGCCGAAACATGTGAAGTGGATGAACTATTGCAAAAAGGCAGATATTGCAGCAAAATGATCAAAGGATCTTTCTGGCAGATATGAAATGTGAATATCTGATGATCAGACTTGCTTATAACTAGTTACAGGCTTGTTTGATAATAGTTTCCAGGCTCGCTTGATATATGATGGTTCGGCTTGCTTGATAAGAGAAACGTCCTCGTATAGTAGACTCAGATAGTATTAAAATCCCTGCTCGCCTTGATCTATGACCCTAAGCAAAATGAGTCTGTGAGGACTAAAGTGAGGGAAAGTCGAGGTAGTAAGGAAAGGACTATCCAGTCATGAGTAGGCCCTATATGTCAAAGATTTGTAGGCTCGCTTGTTGAAACATGTTCCGGCTCGCTTGATGGACTATGATCTGGCTCACTTGATTGCAGGATTGTTTGGTTGAGCAGCATATATGCTTCTATAAATACGTCCATAACATGCTTGAATTGTGGTCCGAAAACAAAATGTCGGAGTAGGGAGATAAACATTAAAAAGATCAAAAAGACAAAAAAACAGATAAATGATGTAGCAGTGCAAAAGATCATGGAATGGGAATAGTAGATTCCTGAGTCAAAATGCCAGCACTATAGTGTGTGACCTGCATAACCCCAAATTCAGCTAGAAGACCCATTTTTGATAATCCATTTGCCCGAGTGTTATTTTCTCTATAAATATGACTGATCGGCAGACAATTCATCCTTCTCCATAACCTCTGTGTACGGTCGATCCAGCCTTGGAGATGCGGGGATAATAAGCAAGATCTGTTTGTGATCGATCCAATGATCAGATTCGAATCCCCATATATATTGACATTCTATATAGATGGTTCTGATGTCGCCCAGAGGCCACCCCAAAGAGCCATTATCTCGGCCTTGTTATTTGATCTGGGGCCACCGTTCCAATAGATATGTATGCGATTCCGGGCAGACAGTTTTATCCATACTCCGCATCCAGTAATATTCCCCACAGTAGCCCCATCAAAATAGATTGCGAGGATGGCAATAGCATGTGGTCTTATGCGATGTGAGTAGTCAACCACCAACTCCGGCTGTTGTGGACGATCAACAATCCATATGATAATGGCCTCATATACCTTGTGCAGCTGGAAGGGAGTGCCTTCAAAGATCAAACAATTCCTGGCCAACCAGACCTCCCATATGAGGAAGAAAGGGAGTGAATTGAAGTTTGTTTCCAATTTGTGCCATTCAATAGCCGAAGAAAGGAACCCCTCAGGAATCCATTGGGGATCCATGAAAAATACACTGAATAACCGCCACAAATGCCGAATGATTTGGCATGAAAAAAATAAGTGAGAAATTGTTTCATCCTCCCTGCAGCATATAGCACATCTACCAGGGCCCTGTTGTCCCCTCTTATTTAGGTTCTCCCATGTGAGGATTTTCCCCCACCAAACTAACCACCCGAAAGTAGTTATTTTCGTTGGTATTTTCCTTCCCCAAAATGGAAAGAAGTACCTGGTAATCACCCCTTGAGTGCTAGATATGATGCCACAGTAAATGTCTTTAAAAATAATCATATTATTCCATAGAGGACCATTCCATTTAATCAGATCACCACCCAGAGCGTAACAAAAACCAGCTCCATGCAAATCATTCCGAAGCAAATCCCGTTCATCAGCAACCGCCCTAGTCAATCCCAATTGATCAGCATTCTTGAATATAGGGGCAGCGAAAGACCATTATCGAATAGCCTGGGAGAGAAGATGAATACCTCTGTGAGCTAGAGAATGTACCAATTGTTGGGATGTCCCCTCACAATTTTGTAGATAGAGAATACACTGAAAACCAATTGGAATGCGACCACCATCCCGAAATTTCCAGCATAGACGATGATCAAAATATTTCAGGATTTTCTTGAAGCCAGCCCATATGGCCGATATACTCCAGGGAAAAAGAGATATCATGACAACTGAGTTGAAATAATATATCCCCATCGAGATATTTGGATCGAATAATGGCGTTCCATATGCTTGTACCTGTGATGGCCCACCAAAAAGATTTCATAAGAAGGGCGTAATTGAAGACGCAGGCATTCAGAATGCCCCAACCATCCATATCCTTTGGCCGACACAATACTTCGAAATTGCAGAGGTGATATTTTGATTCCATATTAACACTGCCCTAGAGGAATTTGGTAATAATATGATTTAACTTCTTAATGATAGCCTCAGGAATATAATGAAGATGTCCCCAGTAAACTAGCATCTGAGACAATACAACTTGTATCATTATAAGTCGCCCCCCCATGGAGAGCCAACGATGTGTCCACCTGCCAATACAGGTCCTGAAATTATCAACCATCCAAAGCCAATCACTGTTCCTATAACCGCATGGTTTGATTGTATATCCCAAATATTTGAAACCGGTAGTTGCCAATCTATATTCCACACCCAGAAAATCTGCAATGAACTGAATCTCTTGTAGGTCCCCGAAATCATAAATAAGAAAATACTTGTTTCTGTTAATACTCAATCCTGTAGCAGTTTCAAAACGCAAAAAAAGTATGTTAATATAGAACCAGTAATTTCTAATGAGGTAACCAAAGATTAATAGATCGTCTACAAAGAGAGAATGAGTCATGGATACTGATTGTGAAAAAACAAATCCCTTTAGGAAACCCCTTTGTTCAGCTTTGTGAATGATCTTGCTAAATCCATCCATAACAATAATGAAAACCAGTGGAGATAGAGCACATCCTTGACGCAAACCACGGCCAGCTTAGGAGAAATTTGTTGGCATACCATTCACAATTATAGCATATCGAACAGTAGAGATACAAGGCATGATCCAGCGAATAATTCAGATTGGAAGGCCAATTTTGAGCAAAGTAATTCTAATGAAGGACCAATCCACATAATCGTACGCCTTATGAAGATCCACTTTCATCATTAGGGCCTCCTTTTTATTTGAGTGCATCGAGTGGAGCACCTCTTGTGCTATGGCAATAGCATTGTGTATTGATCGACCTTCAAGAAAGCCATATTGCTCCTTCGAAATATGCCTGGACAAACAGCCTTTTATACGATTTGCTATAATCTTGGAAGTAACCTTATAGATAAGATTACAAAGAGATATCGGCCTGAAGTCCGTAAAATATTGGGGATCTGTTATTTTTGGAATAAGAGCAATGAAATTCGAGTTAAGATTTACAGGAATATGTCCCTGGGTTTTGAATACCTCCATTAAATCAGTGAGCTCACCAGCCAGAAGATCAAAAAAGTGTATAAAGAATTCCGCAGGCCATCCATCTGGCCCTGGGCACTTATCATGAGGAAAGGATTTAAGAACCCCAAGGACCTCCGAACTGTCAATGATCTTGCCAATCACCGCAATGTCCATCGTTTCAAAATATCTGTCGGTGTGTTCCAGGACCCATGTCTGATTCTCAACAAAAATAGACAGATCTTTTTTATAAAAGGAAGAGAAGTAGGAGAAAGCTTCCCTTTGAATCTCCAATGTAGTTTGTGCGAAACTGTTGTCCGACCTCTTAACCCTCTAGATGGCATTTCGATTTCTTCTGTCATTAGCAGTTTTGTGAAAAAAATGTGTGTTGAGATCGCCCTCCTTCAACCAAGCAATCCTACTTTTAAGTCTCCATGAGACCTCTTCAATCCGTAGGATCTCCCTCTTCCTGCGACTGAGTTGGGATAAGACCTCCATAGTGGAATCCACCGGATTAGAAGACGTGAAAGTTGCATACATCTCCACCATCTGATTGTTAATCTCACATAGTTATTTTTTAAGTGCCTTTTTCTTATTAATTTCCCACGCCTTAGTCTCCTTTTTAATCAGCTGTAGTTTAAAGTGGAATATGTCCCAGGCACGAGGAATATCGTCAACCCCTGTATTCTGCCACAATGACTTAACCATATTTGTGTACTCTTCATCCTCGAGCCAAATGCAGTTGAACTTAAATGGTCTACCCTTCTTTACCTCCTCAGCATTCCATGCTAGTTTTATAGGCATATGGTCGGAGATATCTGATACAATGATAATAGAACAGGGCATTCCCCACTTATCCACCAGATTTTCTTTAACTAAGGTGCGGTCCAGCCGTTTACCAACAAATGCATCATCCACCCGCTTATTTGTCCATGTGGGCAATAGAGGTAATGGACGAATATCAACCATATGCATATCAAGAAACATATCTGAAAGAAAAGAAGACAGAGGATCCATACGGGCCGATTGACCCCAAACTTCATCAGCTTGTAGAGTTACATTGAGGTCCCCCATCAGAATCAAGTTTGGCAGCGAAAGAATATTAGATGCCAACATCCTTTGCCAAAACTCTTGTCAATTACAATATGGGGCATATATGTTGATTAAATAAATAGACTCTGACATACCCCTGAACCGACCTTCTAGTAATATGCCCCCAAAAAAATTGTAAGTGTTAAAGGATGCCCGATCAGGATCCCAAATGGCGATCAAACCCTCGACAGACCCACCGAATTCATAGCAGCCGCCCTCCATCCATGCTTAATATTCAAAAATAGTTTAATAGCTTTCTCCCGTCGACACATAGTCTCTTGTCCCAAAAAGATGACAGGATTTTCAGTAAATAATAAATCCCTCAGGCAATGAGCTTTAGAGGCATTTCCCAGACCCCTGATATTCAAAGAGAGGATATAAGTCATGGCGATTCCACCGCAGGGTTGTGTGCTCTAGGTGCCCTGGTGGAATCCCATGTACCTTCACTGACCATGATGAGAATGTAAATTAGACTGTCATCATTCTCAGAAAATAATGAAATAGCCCTAAACTTGCCCCTTGAGATTTTATTGGCATCCTTATGACTTTGAACTGTAGATATATGAGCGGAAGGATGAAGAGAGGGTGTCTTATCAATTGATAAAGGGGGCTTGTCAAAAAAAGTAAGAGCGGCTAAATCGATATTAGGGTTGGCCAAGATAGACTCTAAATCACTCCCCACTGAATTCCGAGGGGATTCCGAAATAACCACTGGGTCAACTTGTTCTGAATGAATATCTAAAGACATATGGGCCACAGTCGATTTAGTCCTTGGAAGGCCAGAGGGCTCTCCAGTGGAAAAGTTGGTGAAATGATGGAGATTTGAATCGACAACTGACTTAGCCTTGTCAAAAGGAGCGCAATGAGCATGAATAGGAGTACTATCAGGGCTATGAATGATAGGGTGAGCAGCCACAGGGATTTCATTTGAAAATTCTAGGACAGAGTCAGATGGTCTTTCATCCCCCAACCCAATGGATACCGAAGAAGTATAATTGTCAGAGGGCAGAATGTTGGACTCCGGTTCCAAAACCCGTAGGTTATGTAGAGACACCCTATTGAGTTTAGGCCCCGATAATACATTCCCCATCACTTTAATGTTCCTATCGGTGTTACCAAACGCAGTAAAATATGCTTCATCATTTGAGGATGGGGACTCAGAATTACCTGGATGTAGAGCTTTAGTAGAAACTGCAGACACACAGTTAAAGAGACCCACAGCAATGCCAGCCTTTACCCCACCAGATCGGTCCAAGCGCGAGCGGAAAGGACAATTCTCCCGCATGTGTCCAGTGCGATGACAAATGAGGCAACAAAAGGGAATGCCCCAAAAATCCATGCGCTGCCGATGACGCCTGTAACCCCAGACCAAGTCTACATCCCCTGGCAGCCCCCCCGAATAGTCAACTTGCACCAGAATCCATGCAATTCTCTTATCCCCAGCGCCCAAAATACAGGGATCAATGTACTTTATACAGTCGATAGAATCATCGATAACCCTAGAGCCTTGAGCGTCCAAAATTCAAGAGGAAGACCCGGTAATTTCACCCACACCACCTTACTGCGGGGGGCCTCCATTACTGGATTAAAACCGAGAAACCAAGGAATGAGCTGCATAAAACTCCTCCCACGAACCCAGGTTCTGCTAATGATCTTGTATACATCATTTTCATCCATAAAATGAACAGAGAACCATCCATTAATGATATTACTGAACTTAGGAATATATCCGATAATAGGCTTCCACATTTTACTGATCCAAGATGATGTATCGAAATCATTATTTTCCGGGAAAACCCATCTGCCAATAACAGCTCTCTTCTATAAACTCGCCACCCGGCCACTGAGATCCTCAACGTCCAAATATACTTCTTTAATATCTATGTTTTGCTTATACACAACGGTCAATTTCTTTCGTCTGCCAACCTTCTTCTTCCGACCGAGACCACCATGCCCCTTAGCATCAGGATCAGATGAGTTTGAGATAGCCTGTAATATTATCAGCTCATCTACGTCCGGGTCATTGCAATTATCCAAAACACTAGAAATTGTGTTTCAAGTATTCACCTTAATTCCGGGATCCTCCATGGTTTAGAGTACCTCGGAATGGGAAATTACGGCAACCTGATCAGAGATCCAGAGACCTGACACTGTACGTCTGACAAATGCAAAAAATTAATAGAAATGGTATTGCATATGTGGCAGCAGCAATTAGATGGCCATATAAGGTTGAGACTAGGACAACCTATAATTCATCACTATGCCCAACCAACGGCAATCCACGATCCCAAGGCAAGTACAAATAATCAAGGGAAAGATCGTTAGAATCCCTAAATCAACCTAGTATTAGAGTAGAAAAACCCAATATATGGATATAGGAGATCGCTAATTAAAGAAAGACAGCGGAGTCTAGCCTCAGATCATTAATAGAAACACCTGGATCGATATCCGTATAAACTTACGATCCCGAAAAACGGCCAAATTCTGATAAGGAAAATCCACTTTATGTGTATAGACTAATGCCAAAGGAGTTTTGTGAACGGTCACCCTCCAAAGATCATAAATAGGGCCACAATGAGCCATGATGCCAATAAATGTGTTCACCACCCTATATCAGGCCATTAAATCTATACCGCTGCCATTGTCAGTTCGTTTATTGAGATGATAACCACGATATGCCTATACCATGGATGACTGAAGCCACATATCGCCGAAGACAAATACACTGAAAACACATTCAAATTAGCCGGAAAAAACAACTGACTAACCGGAAAAAAACCAGAGAGCATTCAGAATTGGCAGCAGCAGCAGCAATGACATCCTGGGAAAGCCCACCATCTCCTGCAAAGACGGATCCCGAAACTCTTACAATGTTGTGTTATAATGAGTCAATCAACCCATATAGACCATATTTTATACCACCAACTCGGACAAACATCTGAATCCGATGGATATTCCAGCGACGAACATTGTTCATTTACAACCTCCCTCCGAAGAAAACATAGAAGATCCCGAAAAATAGTCCTCATGCCATGAGTCCACAAGAAGAATCACCGATAAAGAGATCCCACACCTTTAGCTAGGATAGGCCATTCGCGGAAAGTCAGCCCCTTGACGAAAGATTGTGCAAACAAGAACAAAGCAAAAAATCTCATCTAGTGAATACCCAATGAAAACATAAAAGAGTATCATACAGAATTCACATACAGAAACACTTGATGAGGTCATTAAAAAAACACTCCACGCTGCAACCAATCGTGATCCTATCGCCCCCCCCCCGCTTCCTCCAATGATATTATTCACCAAAGGGTCCGGTTTCACCTTCGAAACCCAAAAAACCACTCTCTATCTTTGGCAACTGCATTTGACACCTCCCCACTTGCAGAATCATCTACACTCTATGCTGCGCTCTCTCCTAGGGCGCCTCATCTTCTTTCTCTGGGCGTTGCTGCACTTACTGGTAAATCCGCCTCCATTGTTCCCTACCGCGGCCTTATATTGCATGGGTGGTTGTTTTTCGACCTGGCTGAGCAATACAGAGTTTAAGAGCCATTTTTAGTGAATGTTCATGGTGCATTGAAAGGGAAGATTCATGGTGCATATCGTTCCCAAAGAGATCGCGCCATGACTTGGAAGAATTCGTAGTTTGTTTGACATTACACAATTTGATGGCTTCATCTGAACTAGGAGGATTACTGCAACCATAACCATTCATGGACCCGTTATTTGGTCTTATTGTTTCAGAAAGTCTCATCGTCGTTGTTCCTTTCACCGCGATGGTTTTGAAAACACGATTTGGTATTGCAGAAGGTTTTGATTTTGAATTGAGATTTTTCCTGCTTTTGCACTGAATTTTGTTCGCGGAGAGGAGCAACTTCTTGCTTAGACAAGTGCTCCAGTAGTTCTTGATTTCGTTGTCTGATCACCCCGGCAGCCGTCATGTGACCACCTGCATCCACATATATGCATTCACTAATTAAATCAGACTCATCACATGTGAGTAAGAGAGTATTTATATGCACAAAAGAGTATTTAATCTGACAAATAAAAGGATTCTATTTGGGGCTGATTTTTTTTAATATATTAATTATATTAAACAATAAATTTGTATCTATAATTCAATTTTAAATGAAAAAAGTTGCATATTATTTTTTCAATAAATGTAATAATTTTTTTTCAATTAGTGGAACTGGTGTTTGGGGCTATTTCGATTTTGTTTATGAGCAACATAACCAACAAAATCCCATCAAAACATTAATAATATGTATTAATTTAATAGTGGATTATTAAAATCAAATAATTGAAGATAGAGAGAATTTTTTTTTTTTTTATAAATTCGAATAAAAAGATTATAAAACTTGAAAACAAATGATAATTGATTAATTAAAAAAAATTGGGCAATAATTATATAGAAGAAGTTTTGTTTGCCTTTTTCTAAAATGGATGAACTATATTGGATGGTTCCAAAAGTGTCCACAAAACTTCTCTTAATGCTAAAACTTTTTTTAATTAATCAAATATAAATATAAATAACAAAAACTTGAATTAATTATATATATATATATAATTTTATTTATATTTTATATTTGAATTTAAAAATCTAAATTATAAAATAATTATTTAATTATTTTTAAAAAATAAATTAATTAAATGCCGTTAGTCATTCTAAAAAATATTGTCATTATAAACAATCGAAAAACTATTGTCATTATAATTATCATCAAAATTTAATACTCCATATAACATGTTAAACTTAGAATAAAAATTATGATTTTAATCCTTCCTAACCAAAACATGAACTTTATAACGGTGCCTTTTAATCATATATTATGAGAGTGTTTTTTAATCATATATATTCCTCAGTTAAAGTGATTGAGAAAAAATGTTATCATCATCCAATTCAAATGCAATTCTCCAACAGGTCGAACTTCTAATAAACCTTATGATATCAAAATTATACATATTCTAAAAGATTTAAAAAAAGAAAAATATAGTTTTTTTCATAAAGTTATTTAAATAGCTAAATATATATATTCCTTATACAATATATAAAAATATCACAGCCCATCTTGGGTCACCCAGTTAAAACCAAAAAGTTCAAAGCAATGTGGCAGAGAATTATTAGATTCATGTTGAACATTAACCAGATTCAAATTATATTAGTTGTATTACTATCTCACTGTTATAACCGAGTATTATAGAAAAGTCATCCATTTATCTCAGTATTTTAACCACAAAAGCTGTGATAAGGCTCGGCTCTTGCCACAAAACAGGAATTTTTCTCTACCTACCGATTGCCAAGAAGGCAGTGCAATTGAATAATTGTTAAAAACTGGATATATAAACTATTGATTAAATAGTTCTCCAAGTAAGAACCTCGAGAGTGTACACACACTCCTACACATTCTGTCTAGTGAGTCATATGAGCCTTAATTATATAGGCTTTCACACTAACAGGATGGTCTCAACCACTATGAGATCTAAGATTAGAATCTCAATCCTATCTTCATCATAACAACAATCTAATTATGACTTTCTCCATTACTTCCAACAGTGTCCCTAAATGGAGAAAGGGTATTGAACAATAACATACGCATGTTGATCTAGTCTCAGCTAGGCTTACAACAAAAAAACATGAAAAACTTGGTAATAGAGGTTTTCATTTTGGTCTTTATGATTGTGAATCCATACTTGTTCATTATGAGTCGAGGCTTCATCTTCACTTTCCTCGCCATCAGGTAGTGATGTATTTGCACCTCATTTCTTCCCCAATGATGGAAAGCTTGAACGCTTATCCTCGCCCTTCTGAAAGTTATGACAGGCTTAGTAGGAGAATGTTTTCTCTCACTATTTCTGGTGTAACGCATGTGAACTTCCACAAAGTTGTCTTCAACATTTATGGATGCAACCTCTGTGTTGATTTCATAAAGACACGGTGTTTCAAGCCATGCTTCATGAAAATTTAATTCATCTTCAACCTTCGTTGTTTCTTCCTTGTTGCTGTTAACATCTACACACACAGAAATATTCATGAGATCATCACATTTTAAATTCTCTCCAGCTCTGCATTCTTCTGCCACGTCTTCGCAATCAGCTTCATTTGGCTCATCCAATTGATCTTCAACACTTTGTTCATATTTACATCCTTCCTGAAGATCAACTCGTGGCTCTTCAATATCAGGATCTTGCACAACAAATTGTGCCTCTTGTTTGTCGTGGTCATCAACAGAACCACATTGTTTTTTCTGAAAAAATGCTACCCATGCTACCCAAGCTAACGCCTCCAAATGTCCACATGAGAAAATCATCATCATCATCATCATCAGAATCAAACATATCTAAAAATATAGACATGTTGTTAAAATTCCATCTTATCTGATTTTGTCTTGCTTCCAGATTTCGACTCCACTCGGTCCTCTACTGAGCTCCAACAACCCCGTTAACACACAGGTGGGAAACCTCCCTTTGGCAGCTCTTCAACAATAAAATCTTGTAGACTGTGGCTTCTATACCATGCAGGTCTTAGTGCCCTCAACTTTTGCGACGAGCAACAAACGACCTCTCAACAAGCTAGAAACTCTATCAATGTCTAATTCTGATGCACGTAGTTAACAATTTCTCATATGACACATATTTCTGAAAATGGGTTCAAATCAGCAAAACACTTTCGCATTTTTGTTGTGGCATATAATAAATTTAGAAGAAAATTTACCCAATTGATTTTGGGATCTCCACAACCTGCAACTTATATAATTTTTCAAACAATAAAATTTCAAAATAAATATGTTGGATCACACAAGCAGATCACACAAGCAAGCTCGTCCTCGTGGCCACATTGCTTCCCCACACAGCTCCCTTAGATTCGCTATCGAGTGGATCTCCTCTTTTTTATGGGGCTTGACTTAAAACAGATCACCACACTTTACGATGCTTTGCGATTTTCAATATTACCTGTTCGATAAGTTGTGTGAAACAGAGGATAAGGTTCCAAACAATATATATAAGAAATTGGATGGTGATCCAAATAATATGGATTTCACGGTTCGTGCAAGGAAGGAGATCCTGAAGCTACGAACAAAGCATAGATTTCAATGGAGATACCCTCTGTTGATGTTATGTTTGGACGACTACTTCATAACAAATGTATTGAAAAATCTACGTGGGAAGGGACTCCTCGTAGCCGAGGAGAGGAGGTGCTATGACCCTATATTGGATCTGGCTTGATCACTCATGGATTCGGCACGATCCATGCAGCTACGTCCAACAGTGCTAGATTGGGGAACAATCTAGTCAATCCAATCTGCAGCGCACTCCGACAGCACAACTCTCCGGCTGGAACAGAGTGGAATTCATAGGTCGGGTCTGCGCTTCCACGATGATTTTGTTTCAAGGAAATTCAAGGAGGTTCTCTTCTTGGCAGCGTTCATGTAGGGATGGCAAGCTCGATAGACACAGAAACAAGAACTGTTTCTTTTTTAGCACGCTCCTTTGTATGCACAGAATTGAGACCGCTGAGGGAGCTTAGAACACGGTGGTCACGTGATCGAGTGTACCCAGGGCCAATCAACCCAACGCTCCTACTCCGCCTCAGCTGAGGAGAGGATTTCTGACAAGTGGCAGTGCTTCGCCAACACTCCAACGTTCAGGTAGCAACACTTCGGCAGCGAGGGCTCAAAGAACACAAAGTATATTGAATGTGGAAGTGCAGGCTCGGCCTTAATTAACGAATTTGATGGATTCAGTAGCAGACATGCCGGGCATAGCCTTCTACAACAGCAGCGACCTTCCTCGACTTCCATGGACAACACACGGCACCAGGACTCTCATCTATTGCTCTGATACCATGTTAAAAATTGGATATATAAACTATTGAATAAATAGAATCGAAATTTGAAAGCAAAACCAAACCAGATAAGCTGGAATTTTAACAACATGTCTATATTTTTAAATATATTTGATTCTGATGATGATGATGATGATGACTTTCTCATGTGGACATTTGGAAGCATTAGCTTGGTTAGCATGGGTAGAAATTTTTTTTTTCAACAATAATGAGCTCCTCCTAAACTGGGGAAATGTCTCCATGTTTAATGTGGGGACGAAGATAGTTTAACCAATGTAATCTACAACTCTTTCCACAATGCTTAAGTCGTGCAGAACAAAATCTCCTCTATTAAACTTCTCTTCTTGATTAGTCTATGCATTTTACTTTTGCTTCAAATATTAATTCTTTTATGAGATTCGCCTGCTCTTTTAGGGAGAGTTCTCCACTCACGATCGTCGTGAATTCAAATGTATTTGGAGAGAATAATATCCTCCATTTTCATCCAGCCGCCGCGGTTAAGCCCTTCTTTTAAGCAGAAAGGAGATCTCCCCATCGGGGATTTCTTGGTGTGCAACTATTCTTGCACCTAATGATATCTTCTTGGGGGTAGCAAAGAGAGACTTTGTTGCTTCCCTCGGTAAGGTCTTTGGGTATAAATATAGAAAAGTCAGAAGTAGTTGGCTTCTGATCCCTGCACCCGAAAGGTCACTGGATTGAATGTTCATCCAGTACTGTTGCATGTGACATTGTGAAAACTCCAGCAGATTCTCCTGGCTCCAAAATGAATTGGTGTGAGTTCACGTTGCCAAGAACGAAAAGGGGGAGCCGTCTTTTCAGGGACCAAGAATGTCTAGCCGCAAACCACAAGAAGCTCATATCACTGATGCGACGCTCACATACATTCAGGAAATTTGCTAAATTAGAAGAGATACTCAACTGCCACACTTAAGAAGAAGAAGAGATAATTCTGGAGGGGAAATGATTGTGTCTGAAGAAGAGATAATTCTGGAGGGGAAATGATTGTGTCTGAAGAAGAGATAATTCTGGAGGGGAAACGATAGTGTTTGATCTCAGCAACACAAGATGAAGAGTCTCTCAGTATCAGCGAAATCTATTTATATTAAAAAAAGAAGCGATTGGCCGCAAAATCAATTATGCATACCAGAGAGTTTATGCAGGTTGATCCGACAATGCAGGAAATCTAGAAAGATTTTTAGTTTCTGCAGTTCCATGTCTAGCAACAAAAATCTTGTTTGGACAGAATTGAGAATCTCGATAAGAATCCCCAACAAACTGATATTCCCTGGTCAAGTGCCCATGAGTCCTCTAAGGGCTAAGTTGTTTATGGTCTTGTTTGTTCTTGTCAATTCTTTGTTTTTATAATATGTTTGTGTCTAGTTTGTTGAAGGTAGTAGTTATAGTAAGTTGAATTTTGTTAATGCTATAGAAAATTCGGCATACAATGCTGAGTATGATAAATTGAATTCTGTTAATGCTATAGAAAATTCGAGATATAAAGCTCAGTATGATAAATTGAAAGCGATTTATTTCCAGTCAAAATAAATTGAGACCAAACACTTCACGTAATATACCTTTTTAAAAATACATAAAACAAACAAATACTCCCCAACTTACCAAAATAATAATTTGTTTTCTTTTAATATAAAATAAAAATAATTTAAAAATTCATTATTTATTACAAAGTACATTTTCACTTAATTCCACAAAATATATTTTTAACGTATAAATTTCTCCAAAATATATAAATTTTTAACCTAAACGAATATAAGTCGGAAGCTCATATTTTATTATAAAAGTGCATGTTAACTTCAGTCTTCATCCCACATGACATTGATATTGTATCTCTTTTCCGAATATGATAGAGATGCGTTTAATGATTATTCAGGTTCAAGAATATAAAAAAAAAAAAATATTATAAATAATGCGTTGATTGCTTAAACCACTATGATGACATGAATGTAACCTAGTCTTAAACCCTGTTATGACCAGAATGTTCAAAGATTTAGAGAACAGCAAGAAAAAGGTAACGATCATCGGGGCGCAGAGTAAAATTGTCATCACATACTAAGCCCATACTAAGCCCGTGGCTGTTATTTGTGTGGTTTCTAAAGTGGGGTAGTTTGGTGATTTCATTTTTGAGAAATGGTAAGGGTTTATGATTTAAATGTATTAGTGAAATCACATATATTAAATTTTCGGCAAATGTTTATAATCATCCATTCACAATAAATATCAAAATAATTATTTTATTATATATCTTATATTATTAAAATTTTAAAATTTATAAAAAATTTAATTTACTTTATAATAATATTAATGGTAAAAAATAATATATATATATATATATAAATGGTAAAAAATAATATATATATATATATATATATATATATATATATATATATATATATATATATATATATATGAATGTAAAAAACACTTTTATCATATCTCGCATATAAAAGATTATAAAATTAAAATTAAAAATAATATAAAAGTTAAATATTTATATTTTTTTAAATAGATTTTATCACAATAGTGTAGATCAATACCATGGTTTATCAATACCACATGTCAAAAAAACATAACTCATTTTATAAGTCACTTGTACATATGGTATTTTTTTTTAATGAATATATATTTCATAATTAAAAGGAGAGAAAAAGGCCTAAATAATATTAACTCAGGATTCTTATTTTTTTATGATTTTCTTTTATATAACCGCATAAGATAAGACATGACATTACATTTCTTCCCAAGATAAAAAGTTATAAGCACAATTATTGATAATTGGATTAAAAAAAAAAAAAAAAACTCTATTCCCAAATAAACACATCCATATACTTGGAAATCAATTTTTGTGAAATTATAATGGTTTATGGTTTAAACCATAGATTATTTTAAATTCTTTTAATAAGTTGCTTAGATCCATTTTAACTCTCAATCTACCAAATTTCCATAGAGATCAAAACTCTTGATATGCAAACCTCCTTTAGAATAAAAAAAGATTTGATCACTCTGGATGTTTGGTAGATCCAGAGCTAATATGGATCTAGGAAAATCTTTTCAGTTTAAAGAGTCTTTCCAAATATACTATATTCCTCATGAATAACATGGGTCAATAAGATATTTAATATCAACCTATAATTATTTTTATTATTTTATGATTTTTTTTCATAACGGCTTAAAATAAGACATGACATTATATTTCTTCCCAATATAGAACTATAAACATGATTGTTGATAATTAAATAATTTTAAAAAAAAATCTCTATTCCCAAATAAATACACCCATATGCTTAAAAATCTATTTTTGTGACATTATAATGGTTTATGGTTTAAATCGTAGTTTTGAATATCAAAATAGAGTTAATTTCTTGAAAAGAAAGAATTGACACATTTAAATTATATAAATTTTAACAAATTTAAAGTTATATTTTTCAACAAAGCTGGAAAAAGAAATCTTGGAACGAATGCTTAAATCCTATATTTGAGATGTTGGTTTGTGATGGTTGGGAAATTCTCTCAACCTTTATTTATAACTTAGGAATAAGTTAGATCTCATAAACTCTATATATTAGAGTAATTTGAAAATAATCAATGTGTTTTTTGACGCATACACCTTAGTGTGAAATATAAGAATGCATTGAGTAACTTTTATCATGGTATCAGAGCCTATCTATACTAACCACTTATGGGAAAGCCGAGAGTGTACTTTTTTTTTCTTGTTAGAGTAGGCACTCGCTGCGTGGTAAGGTTGTGAGCGTGGAGGCTGCAACAATTTACGTGAAGGCCTCTTATTCTTTAATCGATTCAAGAGATCACACCATTGCACCTTTCTGGATCAAAGAGTATCTTTTCAAGGTTTTTTTTCGGAATGTACTCATAAACAAGTAGTTTTTCCATTCTCGTGGCACAACAACCTAATAATTTCACAAGATTCCTGTGTTGAATTTTGGCCACCATATTCACTTCATTCATAAATTTTGTTTTGCCTTACGTCGATTTCACAGACAGTTTTCTTCATTGCTATTTTTCTTCCATCAACAAGAATCCCCTTGAACAAGACTGAATCCGCCCTCTCCTACCTTATTTTGATCCTTGAAATCCTGCGTAGCGAGTTTGAGTGTCTTCAGCTTAAAGAAGATTCATTCTTGTTGTGAAAATGCGAGCTACGGTGGTGAGTGGTACTGCCTAAAAGATGTGACGATGTTTGGTCATATGAAAACTATGCTGACAACATAATATTGAGGGTAGCGATTGTGTTTAACTATTTTTTTGCAAAGGCCTCGATGCAGAGGAATTCGTGGCAGCGTGAGGGATCAAACCAATGACGACAATAGGCAAAGGAAACTAGAAAATTAGAGAAGTTGATTTTTTTCATGTGCAGCTGCTGTGTGACCATGTTGTGATGTCACCGAGGGCGAGGAAAGCAATACGAATGCGAGAAGGAATTCTTCCTATCTCGTAGGAGCAACAAAGGAAAGAGAGCTTCTCTAGATAACTGGCGAGTACAGCGGTTAGCACCCATGTATCTGGGTGGGTGGGAGTTTGTCCAAAGAATGACTAGGAGTTCATCTATTGCAACCATGGAATCAATTGTGTTTGAAGAGATTGAGTGGAAGTAAGGCTCAATATGGATGGTTGTCTAGATAGTATGGAAATTGCGGATCTCGGATTTAGGGAAGGATCCCTCAATGATTGAAGAGGTGGAGTGGTCTTCTAATGAGGTTATGGGACAGCTTGAGACGTTGTTTGGTAATTGACTTCGGGAGGTTTTTGATTCGGGAGTTCAGGGGTCGAACTCAGGGATCCAAATTGCTGACTATATCTTTACGAGTTGGGGAATCCAACTTGCAGACTACACCTTAACGAGCTCGGGAATCCAACTTGCCTACTACACCTTTAGGAGGGTTATGTGGAAACTTGATGGAGAATCTACTAATAAGCTAAAAAATGATTTTGTTTTCAATAAATTTATGCAATGTAAACATTAAGAGGGATGTTGAAATTAATGCTTACATTCTATATTTGAAATATTGGTTTGTGATGGTTCACAAATTGTTTCAACTTCTCTTTCTAACTTAGGAATAAGTTAGACCTTAGAAACTCTATATATGAGAATAATCTGAATGTAATCAGTGACTCATACAAAATTGTGTGAAATATATAAATACATTCCGTCACTTTTATCAAAATAAAATTATATCATTACACCATATTAACAATATAAATCTATAATTTCCTAATTTTCAACTAAAATAAGAAAAAAAGGAATGACCTTATTAGACTCCTAATAGAACTAAACATCATAGAAACACACACTTTATCATATATTAAAGAGGAATATTTGTCTCTACTCGACTACTGCTTTGTATTTTATTTTAAAGTGGTGTTGGCTACTGAACACCACCTAATTTTGATTCCGATATCCTATAATAAAGTGTAGGAGATCTTTCATGATAGACTGCAAATTGTATTTGCAGTTGTCTCGATAGGTTAACACCCTTTGGCGTTTTCAAAGATGCCAATGATCAGAACTAAATGACATCCTTGGGCGTTTTCAAAGATGGCAGTACTCAGAACTAAATGTCGGCATCAGCAATAAAACACTAATATCACTCCATCCTGCCACCACTTCTGTAACAATCACAAGGATACTTCAAGATTTGGTATATACTGATATGGAAGTACCCAAAACGACAATAATTGAAAATGCTTTAGTTACATTAATTGTTTCTTATGGGATCTGTCTATGGTCCCCTGGCCTTTCCTCCCTTTTGTCATCGGATTCCAGCAGTAGCAAACTCAGCGACAGTGGGCTTGATTTCTCTATATAATCGAGTTCATCAATCCAATCCAAGTTTTGTGTGTGATCGTAGAATTCTTCAATTCCTTGATCATCCGGAACTGTAAAACCGTCGACGCGCAGCATGCTGGTCTGATCAGAAGAAACAACTTCAAACTCATCGGCCTCTGGAGCTAATACAGCTTGTCCCTTGCAGAAATCTTGTAACACAAAATCTGTCGAACAATTGGATGGAGGAGAAGGCAAACTACATTCTGGAGAAGATAGCTCGTTCAAATCTAACAAACTCTCGGCTAAATGACACGCATCTGCTCCAAAATAATAAGAATTTGGAGATTTCTCCAACGCTAACGATGGCATAGAGCTCGTAGAGATTCTACCCTCTATATCGTTCCCAAGTAGGTCGCGCCATGACTTGGAAGAATTTGTAGTTTGCTTGAACAATTTGATGGCTTCATCTGAAGTGGGATTACTGCAACCATAACCGTTCATGGACCCGTTATTTGGTCTTACTGTTTCAGAAAGTCTCACCGTCGTTGTTACTTTCACCGCGGTGGTTTTGAAGACACGATTTGGTATTGCAGAAGGTTTTGATTTTGACTTGAGATTTTTCCTGCTCTTGTACTGAGTTTTGTTCGTGGAGAGGAGCAGCTTCTTGCTTAGACAAGTGTTCCAGTAGTTCTTGATTTCGTTGTCTGTTCGCCCCGGCAGCCGGCCTGCTATGAGTGACCACCTACATTCACATATATGCATTCACTAATTAAATCAGACTTATCACATCAATTTCTAGCTAGTATTTATATGCACAAAGTAGTATTTTATCTTAAAAATAAAAGGATTCTATTTGGCGCTGATTTTTTTTAATATATTAATGATGTTAAGCAAGTATGTATAATTCAATTTTAAATTAAAAAGCTGCATATTATTTTTTGAATAAATGTATTTTTTTTTTAATTGGTGGAAGTAGTGTTTGGGTCGATTTCGATTTTGTTTATTAGCATTATAACCAACAAAACCCAATCAAAACATTTATAATATTTTATGCAATAATTTTAAAGTGAATTATTAAAATCAAATAATTGAAAACAGTGGAAATGTTTTATTTTCATAAATTGAAAAAAAAATGAAAATGTGAAAAAAATGATAATTGATTAATTGAAAAAACAAATTGGGCAATAATAGGAGAAGATTTGTTTGCCCATTTCCAATCATTTTGTTTTGAAGATGAATCATGTTGAATGGTTCCAAAAGAATCCACAAAACTTCTCTTATATTATTAATGTGGATTCTTTCTTCAATTAATCAATAATAGAAACTGGAATTTAAAAAAAAATAATAATGTTAATAATTTTATATTTGAATTTAAAAAATTTAAATTATAAAATAATTATTTAATTATTTTGAAAAAATATATTAATTAAATACCATGGAAAAAATATTATCATTATAATTACAATCAAAATTTAATACTCCATATTAAACTTAGAATAAAACTTATCATTTTAATCTTTCTTAACCAAAACATTAACCTTATAAGTGTGCTTAAACATGAATCCTATAAGAGTACTTTTTAATCATATATATTCCTAAGTTAAAGTGATTGAGAAAAATGTTATCATGATCCCAATTCAAATTCAATTCTCCAACCTGTCGAACTTCTAATAAACCTTATCATATCAAAATTATACACATTATAAAAAATTTCAAAAATATATATATATTTTTCTTATAAAGTTCTTTAAAAAGCTAAACACATATATTCCTTATACAATATATAAAATATCACAGCCTAACTTGGGTCACCAGTTAAAACCAAAAAGTTCAAAGAAAAGTGGCAGAGAATTATTAGATTCATCTTAAACATTAACCAGATTCAAATTATCTTAGGTGTATTACTATCTCACCATTATAACCGAGTATTATAGCAAAGTTATCCATTTATCCCAGTATTATAACAACAAAAGTTGTGATAAGCCTTGGCTCTTGCCACTAAAAAATATTTTTTCTCTACCTACCGATTGCCAAGAAGGCAATGCAGCCGAATAATGAGCTCCCCCTCAGCTGGGGAAATGTCTCCGCGTTTAATGTTGGGACAAAGATAGTTTAACCAACGTAATCTACAACTCTTTCCACACCGCTTAAGCCCTGCACAACAAAATCTCCTCTATTAAACTTCTCTTCTTCATTAGGCTTTACATTTTACTTTTGCTTCAAATATTAATGCTTTTGCTTTTATGAGATTCACCTACTCTTTTGGGGAGAGTTCTCCACCCACCATTGCCGTGAATTCGAATGTATTCGGAGAGAATAATATCCTCCGTTTTCATCCAGGCACGGCGGTTGAGCCCTTCTTTTAAGCAGCAAGGAGATCTACCCATCGTGGATTTTCTTGGTGTGCAACTATTCTTGCACCTAATGATATACAGAGAGACACCTTGTTGCTTCCCTTGGTAAGGTCTTTGGGTATAAATATAGAAAATGAGTCATTCGTTCGACGAATCGGGAGCTGATGTGACAGCTCCCGATCAGCCTTCTCAGGCGACCCCTCCCTTCTCCGGCTCGGTGGTGGACCCCGTAGAAAATGGAAATGGCACTTTTCCTCTTGGTTGGACGATGACGACAATGGCAGCATGGATCTCATCTCCGCCACATCTCTCCCTAGCGCCGCTCCTCTCCATCCGCCACCCCACGACCACCGGCCACCAACCTCCATCAATGCTGTGCAGCGCAGATTGATACTTCCGCGGGAAAAGTACGCAGTTTGAATTGTGAAATTTGAATATGAAAAACCGCTCTCCAACCCACCAGGCCGAGTACTCATTATCTGTGTTTTCCTGGCGATTATGAAAGAATTCCAGAAGGCGTGATCGAGGACGTTCCCTTTGATGTATTAAAATTATGTTGTCGTCAAATCCCTTTGATGCATTAAAATTATGTTGTCTTCGACCCTAAGAGATTTTGTATGTATAACTAGACTCGAATTTCTATGCCTATTTGAATTATTCATAATTATGATTGTAATGAATAGCAGTCTTGTGCATAAAATTGCAACAATGGTGATTTGTTCTAAGTATGTTTGATTTAGTATTCACGCTTTCCAATATTACTTGGCTCTATCTAGAATTGATGTTAGAGAGTTCAGGATTTGCCCAGGCTAAAATTTACTTAATGTTTTCTATCAGTTGCATACAGTTGAATTAGGTAAATGGAAAGATATGAGTGAAGATGGTATGGTTTAATCATATATATATATATATATATATATATATATATATATATATATATATACATACTGAAATTGAATAACATCATTTGCATGTATTGACTTTACTTTTAACAAAAAAAATTACCACATTGAATTTCCAAATTAAGTAAAATTTTAAACATCTTTACTCTTTACTAAAGTCAATACCATTTCTTAAGGAAAAGAATTAATTCAACACAAACAATCAAAATAAAAAATCTTTTAATATTTCTTTTAATTAAATATTTGTAAAATGAATTTATACTTAGTCCAAAGCTATGGTAAATAACTAAAAAAATATATAAACATAGATGTATGGTAAATAAACAAAAATTCTTTTTATATTTATTCCATAGACTTTTTATATTTAAAAAAACTTTAAAAAGAGGTTTTATTTAGATGAAGCCTATGGTACGAATACCATGGGACAAATAAATATTGATACCATGGGCCAAATACCATGGGTAAATAAATAAATATAAAAGAGGTATAAACAAGTATGATAAATAAATAAATAAATATAAAATAGATATAAAGAGGTATGGTAAATAAATAAATATCAAAGAGGCATAAAGAGGTAAGGTAAATAAATAACAATATATCAAATAGGATTATAAATAAAAATCTAATTATATGACAAGCCTATGGGCCAAATACCATAGTAAAGAAAAGGGGTATGGTAAATAAATAAAAATATAAATAAACTAGAGGTATGGTAAGTAAATAAAACCTCTTTTCAAAATTACTCCATAATCTGCTTTATATTTATGAATAATTATGTTCATTAGTTTACATAACTAAGAAGAAATAGAGAGAGAGAGTGATAAGGGAGAGATGGAGAGAGAGTGTATATGTTTAGGGGTGAGATAAAGAGACAAAGTAAGATGTATGGAAAGAAGGGGGGAGAGAAGAAGTGAGAAGGAGAGAGGGAGGGATATAGTAATGTAGTTGGAGAGAGAGAGAGGGGTGGAAAGAGAGAGAGAAAGAAAGGGATGGGGGGAGAGAGAGGATTAGAGAGAGAGAGAGAGAGAGATATGGGGGAAGAGAGAGGATTGGAGGGAAAAGAGAGAGAGAGGTGGGAGAGAAAGGGAGAGAGAGGAAGGATGAGAGAGAGGAGGAGAGTGATGGGGGAAGAGAGAGTATTGGAGAGAGAGAGAGAGAGAGAGAGAGATCACGGCAGAGAGAGGGATTTAGGGGAGACAGAGAGAGAGAAAGAAAGGACGGGAGAGAGGACTTGAGAGAGAGGAGGAGAGAGGGATCGATAAGAGAGATGGACTTGGAGGGGGAATAAGAAATATAGAGAGTGAGAAGTGGAGAGAGAGAAGGAGTGACAAGGGAGAGGCATAGAGAGAGCATGTATGTTTGGGGCTAAGATAAAGAGACAAATAAGGAGAGATGGAGATAAGGGGGGAGAAGGAGATATAATGAGAGAGGGAGGGATATAGTAACATAGTTGGTGGGTGAAGAGAGAGAGAGAGGGAGAGAGAGAGATGGGAGAGAAAGGGAAAGAGAGGAAGGAAGAGAGAGGATGTGAGAGAGTGGAGAGAGGGAGGGAAAGAGAGATGGACTTGGAGGGGGAGGAGGAGAGAGGTAAGAATAAAGAAATAGAGAGAGAAAGGTGGAGAGAGAGAAAGTGAGTGAGTGATAAGGAAGATGGAGAGATGGGGAGAGAGGAGGAAGATAGAGATATAGATGGAAGGTGAAGAGAGGGAAGAAGAGAGAGATGGAGAGAGGAGGGGATTGACAAAGAGGTTGATATATATGGATTGCGAGAGTGTGTGTGTTTAGGGGGGTGAGATAGAGAGACAGAAAAGAAGAGATGGAGGGGGATATAGATATGGATGGAGGGTGGAGAGAGGGAAGAATATTTTTCACACTAGATGGATTGATATAAGTGGAGATGGTGATTTATAATCCTATTTGATTATTTGCACTATATGCATCGATTTTAGTGTAGATATTTATTTCTAATGATATTTTATTACTTGCACTAGATGCATTGATTTCAGTGTAAGTGGTGATTTATAATACAATTTGATTGCTTGCACTGAATTTGTTGATTTCAATTTAAATTTTGATTTATAATTATATTTGATTACTTGCACTAGATGAATTGGTTTCAATGTAGATGATTTCTAATCCTATTTGATTGTTTGCACTAAATGCATTGATTTCAGTGTAGATGGCGATTTCTAATCCTATTTGATTTATTTGAGTAAATGCATTGATTTAAGTGTAGATGTTGGTTTCTAGAGAGAGAGAGTGTGTGTGTGTGTGAAGTGGAGAGAGAGGGAGAGAGGACAAAAGGAGGAAAGAGAGATATTAATGGGGGAGAGGGAGAGAAGGGGAAGATAGAGATATAGATGGAAGGTGAAGAGAGGGAAGAAGAGAGAGATGGGGAGAGGGGGTGATTGAAAAATAGATTGATATATATGGAGTACGAGAGCGTGTGTGTTTAGGGTGGTGAGATAGAGAGATAAAAAAGAATAGATGGAGGGGGATATAGATATGGATGGAGGGTGGAGAGAGGGAGGAATATTTCTCGCACTATATGGATTGATATAATTGGAGATGGTGATTTCTAATCCTATTTGATTATTTTCACTAGATGCATCGATTTTAGTGTAGATATTTATTTCTAATGATATTTTATTACTTGCACTAGATGCATTGATTTTAGTGTAGGTGATGATTTCTAATACAATTTGATTTCTTGCATTGAATGTGTTGATTTCAATTTAGATGTCGATTTATAATTATATTTGATTACTTGCACTAGATGACTTAATTTCAATGTAGATGATTTCTAATCCTATTTGATTGTTTGCACTAAATGCATTGATTTCGGTGTAGATCGCGATTTCTAATCCTATTTGATTTCTTTGAGTAAATGCATGTATTTTAGTGTAGATGTTGGTTCCTAGAGAGAGAGTGTGTGTGAGTGATAAGGAATATGGAGAGAGAGAGAGAGAGGACAAAAGGAGGAAAGAGAAATATTAGCGGGGGAGAGGGAGAGAAGGGGAAGAGAGGGAAGAAGAGAGAGATGGGGAGAGAGGGTGATCGACAAAGAGAATGATATATATGGAGTGCGAGAGCGTGTGTGTTTAGCGGGGTGAGATAGAGACAAAAAAAAAGAGATGGATGGGGATATAGATATGGATGGAGTGTGGAGAGAGGGAAGAATATTTCTTGCACTAGATGGATTGATTTAAGTGGAGATGGTGATTTATAATCCTATTTGATTATTTGCACTAGATGCATCGATTTTAGTGTAGATATTTATTTCTAATGATATATGATTACTTGCACTAGATGCATTGATTTCAGTGTAGGTGATGATTCCTAATACTATTTGATTTCTTGCACTGGATGTGTTGATTTAAATTTAGACGTCGATTTATAATTATATTTGATTTCTTGCACTAGATGCATTGATTTCAATGTAGATAATTCCTAATACTATTTGATTGTTTACACTAAATGGATTGATTTTAGTGTAGATGGCGATTTCTAATCCTATTTGATTGCTTTGAGTAAATGCATTGATTTTAGTGTAGATGTTGGTTTCTAATTTTATTTGATTGATTGCATTAGGTGCATTGATTTCAATGTAGAAGTTATTTTCTAATATTATTTGATTGCTTGCATTAAAAGCATTGATTTCAATGTATATGTTGATTTATGATTTGATGTAATTGGATATATGACGATACATTAATATTAAAGTCATTGGATTAACAATATGCATTGATTTTAGTGTAAGCACAGAAAGTTATTAACAATGTAGATTGATTTTTGTGTTATAGTAATTTAAGCTATTAATATTGGAGAGCAAGAGAGACAAGGTATCATATTTAATACAACAGATCGAGCTAAAGAATTAATTGGTTTACAATTTAAATTTTCTTTTTTATATAATCTATTTTGAAAAGATAACAAAACTAACAAGGGAGGAAATAAGAATAGTAGAAGAAAATAGTTTGAGTTTGATTGTAACATCAGTACGTTCTTATTATTCACATTTTCTATCTTCCAACGCTATTATTGCCACTTTGCATTTAAAAAAAATATTTCATCATTTTTCATCATTATAGTTATTAACAATAATTATCATCTCAATGAACTGAGGTAACTAAGAAAATTTAAAATTAAAATGACCAAGTTAATCTCAGAAATATTTAGCATATTTAAAATGATTATATTAATATTTGATATATTTACATATTACTGATAAAATTAATCATATCTTTGATATATTTTCCTTGGCAGCACATGACTGAAACTAGCCTAGATCCATCTTACATCTCAAAAATATACAAAAATTTTAATAATCTGAAAAATGTGACGTTGATGCCTCCGACTGGAACCAGCCTAGATCCATCTATCTCTGGATCTATCATGCGCTAAGAGGGATCAAATCTTTCGAGGTGCAAACCTTTCCTCAAGTTTTGCACTCAAAAAATAGGTTTGCACCTCTAGAGATTTTATCCCTCTCGGCGCATGATAGATCCAGAGTTAGATGGATCTAGGCTGGTTATAATTACAATCGAAAAAATATTGTCATTATAATTACCATCAAAATTTAATACTCCATATAACATGTTAAACTACTTAGAATAAAAATTATGATTTTAATCCTTCCTAACCAATACATGAACTTTATAACGGTGCCTTTTAATCATATATTATGAGAGTGTTTTTTAATGATATATATTCCTCAGCTAAAGTGATTGAGAAAAAAATGTTATCATCATCCAATTCAAATGAAATTCTCCAACAGGTCGAACTTCTAATAAACCTTATGATATCAAAATTATACATATTTTTAAAGATTTAAAAAAAGGAAAATATAGTTTTTTTCATAAAGTTCTTTAAATAGCTAAACATACATATTCCTTATACAATATATAAAAATATCACATCCCATCTTGGGTCACCTAGTTAAAACCAAAAATTTCAAAGCAATATGGTAGATAATTATTAGATTCATGTTGAACATTAACCATATTCAAATTATCTTAGTTGTATTACTATCTCACTGTTATAACTAAGTATTATAACAAAGTCATCCATTTATCCGAGTATTTTAACCATAAAAGTTGTGATGAGGCTTGACTCTCGCCACAAAACATGAATTTTTCTCTACCTACGCATTGCCAAGAAGGAGGTGCAGTCGAATAATTGTTAAAAACTGGATATATAAACTGTTGATTAAATAGCTCTCCAAGTAAGAACCTGGAGAGTGTACACACACTCATACACATTCTGTTTATTGAGTCAGATGAGCCTTAATTATATAGGCTTTCACACTAACGGGATGGTCTTAACCACTTCCTGGATATTAGGATATAAGATCTAAGATTAGAATCTCAATCCTATCTTCATCATAACAACAATCTAATTATGGCTTTCTCCATTACTTCCAACACTCCCCCTTAATGGAGAAAGGGTATTGAACAATTACATACACATGCTGGTCTAGTCTCAGCTAGGCTTACAACAAAAAACATGAAAAACTTGGTAACAAAGGTTTTCATTTTGGTCTTTATGCTTGTGAATCCATACTTGTTCATTATGAGTCCAGGCTTCATCTTCACTTTCTTCACTGTCAGGTAGTGATGTATTTGCACCTCATTTCTTCCCTAGTGATGGAAAGCTTGAATGCTTATCCTTGCCCTTCTAAAAGTTATGATAGGCTTAATAGGAGAATGTTTTCTCTCACTATTTCTGGTGTAACGCATGTGAACTTTCACAAGGTTGTCTTCAACATTTATGGATGCAACTTCTGTGTTTATTTCATAAATACACGGTGTTTCAAGCCATGCTTCATGAAAATTTAATTCCTCTTCAGCCTTCGTTGTTTGTTGCTTGCTGCTGTTAACATCTGTACACACAGCAATATTCATGAGATCATCACATTTTAAATTCTCTCCAGCTCTGCCTTCTTCTGCCACGTCTTCGCAATCAGCTTCATGTGGCTAGTCCAATTGATCTTCAACACTTTGTTCATCTTTACATCCTTCCTGAAGATCAACTCGTGACTCGTCAATATCAGGATCTTGCACAAAATATTGTGCCTCTTGTTTGTCATGGCCATCAACAGAACCACATTGTTTTTCTGAAAAAATGCTACCCATGCTACCCAAGCTAACGCCTCCAAATGTCCACATGATAAAATCATCATCATCATCAGAATCAAACATATCTAAAAATATAGACATGTTGTTAAAATTCCAGCTTATCTGGTTTTGTCTTGCTTCCAGATTTTGACTCCACTCGGTCCTCTACTAAGCTCCAACAACCCCGTTAACACATAGGCGGGAAACCTCCCTTTGACAGCTCTTCAGCAGTAGAACCTTGTAGACTGTGGCTTCTATACCATGCAGGTCTTAGTGCCCTCAACTCTTGCGACGAGAAACAAACAACCTCTCAACAAGCTGGAAACTCTATCAATGTCTAATTCTGATGCATGTAGTTAAAAATTTCTCATATGACACATATTTCTGAAAATGGGTTCAAATCAGCAAAAAACTTTCGCATTTTCGTTGTGGCATATAATAAATTTAGAAGAAAATTTACCCAATTGATTTTGGGATCTCCACAACCTGCAACTTATATAATTTTTCAAACAATAGAATTTCAAAATAAATTTGTTGGATCACACAAGAAGATCACACAAGCAAGCTCGTCCTCCTGGCCACACTGCGTCCCCACGTAGCTCCCTTAGATTCGATATCAAGTGGATCTCCTCTTTCTTACAAGGCTTGACTTGAAACAGATCACCAGACTTAATGATGCTTTATGATTTTTAATATGACCAGTCCGATAAGTTGTGTGAAATAGAGGATAAGGTTCCAAACAATATATATAATAAAGTGGACGGTGATCCAAATAATATGGATTTCGTGGTTCGTGCAAGGAAGGAGATCCTGAAGCTACGAACAAAGCATCGATTGTAATGGATATACCCTCTGTCGATGTTATATTTGGACGGCTGCTTCATACAAAATTTATTGACAAATCTACGTGGGAAGGGACTCCCCGTAGCCGAGGAGAGGAGGTGTTATGACCCTATATTGGATCTGGCTCGATCACTCACAGATTCGGCACGATCCATGCAACTACGTCCAACAGTGCTAGATTGGGGAACAATCTAGTCAATCCAATCTGCAGCACACTCCGACAGCACAGTTCTCCGCCTGGAACAGGGCAGAATTCAGAGGTCGGGTCCGCGCTTCCATGGTGACTGTGTTTCGAGGAAATTCATGAAGGTTCTCTTCTTGGCAGCATTCACGCAGGGATAGCAAGCTCGATAGACACAGAAACAAGAACTGTTGCTTTTTCAGTGCGCTCCTTTGTATGTGCAGAATTGAGACCGCTGAGGGAGCTCAGAACACGATGGTCACATGATTGAGTGTACCTAGCGCCAATCAACCTGATGCTCCTGCTTTGCCTTAGCTGAGGAGAGGATTTTTGACAAGTGGCAGCGCTCCGCCAGCACTCTAGCATTCATGAAGCAACACTTCGCCCGCGAGGGCTCAACGAACACAAAGTATATTGAATGTGGAAGTGCAGGCTCGGCCTCATTTAACGAATTTGATGGATTCAGCAGCGAACACGCCGGGCATAGCCTTCTACAGTAGCAGCGACCTTCCTCGGCTTCCAAGGAAAACACACAACACCAGGACTCTGATCTATTGCTCTGATACCATGTTAAAAACTGGATATATAAACTATTGATTAAATAGAGTCGAAATCTGAAAGCAAGACAAAACCAGATAAGCTGGAATTTTAACAACATGTATATATTTTTAAATATCTTTGATTCTAATGATGATGATGATGATTTTCTCATGTGGACATTTGGAAGCGTTAGCTTGGGTAGCATGGGTAGCATTTTTTTTTCAACAATAATGAGCTCCTCCTCAAATGGGGAAATGTCTCTGCATTTAATGTGGGGACGAAGATAGTTTAACCAATGTAATCTACAACTCTTTCCACAACTCTTAAGCCATGTAGAACAAAATATCCTCTATTAAACTTCTCTTCTTGATTAGTCTATGCATTTTAATTTTGCTTCAAATATTAATGCTTTTATGAGATTCGCCTGCTCTTTTGGGGAGAGTTCTCCACTCACGATCGCCGTGAATTCGAATGTATTTGGAGAGAATAATATCCTTCATTTTCATGTAGGCGCCATGGTTAAGCCCTTCTTTTAAGAAACAAGGAGATCTCCCCATCGTGGTATTTCTTGGTGTGAAACTATTCTTGCACCTAATTATATCTTCTTGGGGGTAACAGAGAGACACTTTGTTGCTTCCCCTGGGTAAGGTCTTTGAAAATAAATATAGAAAAGTCAAAAGCAGTTTGCTTCTGATCCTTGCACTCGAAAGGTCATTGGACTGAATGTTCAACTAGTATTGTTGCATGTGATGTTGCGAATATTCTAGCAGATTCTCCTGGCTCCAAAATGAATTGGTGTGAGTTCACGCTGCCAAGAACGAAAAGGGGGAGCCGTATTTTCAGGGACCAAGAATGTCTGGCCGCAAACCACAAGAAGCTCATATCACTGATGCGACGCTCACATACGTTCAGGAAATTTGCTAAATCGGAAGAGATACTCAACCGCCACACTGAAGAAGAATAAGAGATAATTCTGGAGGGGAAATGATTGTGTCTAAAGAAGAGATAATTCTGGAGGGGAAATGATAGTGTTTGATCTCAGCAACACAAGATGAAGAGTCTCTCAGTATCAGCAAACTCTATTTATATTAAAAAATGAAGCAATTGGCCGCAAAATCAATTATGCATGCCACAGAGTTCATGCAAGTTGATCCGACAATGCAGGAAATCTAGAAAGATTTTTATTTTCTGCAGTTCCATGTCCAGCAACAAAAGGCCTGTTTGGACAGAATTAAAAATCCCATTAAGCGTCCCCAACAAACTGATATTTCTTGGTCAAGTGCTAAAGACTAGGCCCCCATGATTCCTCTAAGGGCTAAGTTGTTTATGGTCTTGTTTGTTCTTTTCATTTCTCTGTTTTTATATGTTTATGTCTAGTTTGTTGAAGGCAGTAGGTATAGTAAGTTGAATTTTGTTAATGTTATAGAAGATTCGACATATAAAGCTGAGTATGATAAATTGAATTCTATTAATGCTATAGAAAATTCGAGATATAAAGTTGAGTATGATAAATTGAAAGCTATTTATTTTCAGTCAAAATAAATTGAGACCAAACACTTCATGTAATTTGCCTTTTTAAAAATAAATAAATAAAACAAATACTCCCCACCTTACCAAAATAATAATTTGTTTTCTTTTAATATAAAATAAAAATAATTTAAAAATTCATTATTTATTACAAAGTACATCTTCACTTAATTCCACAAAATATTTTCTTAACGGATAAATTTCTCCAAAACATATAAATTTTTAACCTAAAACGAATATAAGTCAGAAGCTCATATTTTATTATAAAAGTGCATGTTAACTTCAGTCTTCATCCCACATGACATTGATATTGTATCTCTTTTCCGAATATGATAGAGATGCGTTTAATGATTATTCAGGTTCAAGAATAAAAAATAAATAAAAATTATAAATACTGCGTTGATTGCTTAAACCACTGTGATGACAAGAATGTTTCCATAACCCAGTCTTATTCCCTGTTATGACCAGAATGTTCAAAGATTTAGAGAACAGCAAGAAAAAGGTAACGATCATCAGGGCGCAGAGTAAACTTGTCATCACATGCTAAGCCCATACTAAGCCCGTGGCTGTTATTTGTGTGGTTTTTTAAGTGGGGTAGTTTGGTGATTTCATTTTTGAGAAATGGTAAGGGTGTATGATTTAAATGTATTAGTGAAATTACATATTAGTGAAATTACATATATTAAATTTTCTGCAAAGGTTTATAATCATCTATTCACAATAAATATCAAAATAATTATTTTATTCTATATCTTATATTATTAAAATTTTAAAATTTATAAAAAAATTAATTTAATTTATAATAATATTAATGTTAAAAAATTATATATATATATATATATATATATATATATATATATATATATATATATATATAACTTTTATCATATCTAGCATATAAAAGATTAAAAAATTAAAATTAAAAATAATATAAAAGTTAAATATTTATATTTTTTAAAATAGATTTTATTACAATAGTGTAGATCAATATCATGGTTTATCAATACTACATGCCAAAAAAAACATAACTCATTTTATAAGTCACTTGTACATATGGTATTTTTTTTTAATGAATATATATTTCATAATTAAAAGGAGAGAAAAAGGCCTAAATAATATTAACTCGGGATTCTTATTTTTTTATGATTTTCTTTTATATAACCGCATAAGATAAGACATGATATTACATTTCTTCCCAAGATAAAGAGTTATAAGCACGATTATTGATAAATGAATTAAAAAAAAAAAACTCTATTCTCAAATAAACGCATCCATATACTTGGAAATCAATTTTTGTGAAATTATAATGGTTTATGGTTTAAACCATAGATTATTTTAAATTCTTTTAATAAGTTGCTTAGATCCATTTTAACTCTCGATCTACCAAATTCCCATAGGGATCAAAACTCTTGAGATGCAAACCTCCTTTAGAATAAAAAAAGATTTGATCACTCTTGATGTTTGGTAGATCCAGAGCTAATATGGATCTAGGAAAATCTTTCCAGTTTAAAGAGTCTTTCCAAATATACTATATTCCTCATGAATAACATGGGTCAATAAGATATTTAATATCAACCTATAATTATTTTTATTATTTTATGATTTTTTTTCATAACAGCTTAAAATAAGACATGACATTACATTTCTTCCCAATATAGAACTATAAACATGATTGTTGATAATTAAATAATTAAAAAAAAAAATCTCTATTCCGAAATAAATACACCCGTATGCTTAAAAATCAGTTTTTGTGACATTATAATGGTTTATGGTTTAAATCATAATTTTGAATATCAAAATAGAGTTAATTTCTTGAAAAAAAAAGAATTGACACATTTAAATTATATAAATTTTAACAAATTTAAAGTTATATTTTTCAACAAAGCTGGAAAAAGAAATCTTGGAATGAATGCTTAAATCCTATATTTGAGATGTTGGTTTGTGATGGTTGGGAAATTCTCTCAACCTTTCTTTATAACTTAGGAATAAGTTAGATATGAGAAACTCTATATATTAGAGTAATCTGAATATAATCAATGTGTGTTTTCACGCATACACCTTAGTGTGAAATATAAGAATGCATTGAGTAACTTTTATCATGTTATTAGAGCCTATTTAGACTAACCACTTATGGGAAAGCCGAGAGTGTACTTTTTTTTCCTATTAGAGTAGGCGCTTGCTACGTGGCAAGGTTGTGAGCGTGGAGGCTGCAACAATTTACGCGAAGGCCTCTTATTCTTTGATCGACTCAAGAGATCACACCATTGCACCTTTCTAGATCAAAGAGTATCTTGTCAAGGTTGTTGTTTGGAATGTACTCATAAACAAGTAGTTTTTCCATTCTTGTGGCACAACAGCGTAATAATTTCACAAGATTCCTATGTTGAATTTTGGCCACAATATTCATTTCATTCATGAATTTTGTTTTGCCTTGCTTCGATTTCACAGACAGTTTTCTTCACTGCTATTTTTCTTCCATCAACAAGGATCCCCTTGAACAAGACTTAATTCGCCCTCTCCTACCTTGTTTTGATCCTCGAAATCCCCCGTAGCGAGTTTGAGTGTCTTCAGCTTAAAGAAGATTCATTCTTGCTGTGAAAATGCGAGCTACGGTGGTGAGTGGTACTGCCTGAAAGCTGTGACGATGTTTGGTCATATGAAAACTATGTTGACAACATGATATTGAAGGTAGCGATTGCGTTTAACTATTTTTTTTTCAAAGGCCTCGATGCAGAGGAATTCGTGGTAGCGTGAGGGATCAGACCAGTGACGACAATAGGAAAAGGAAACTAGAAAATTAGAGGAGTTGATTTTTTTCATATGCAGCTGCTGTGTGACTAGGTTGTGATGTCACCGAGGGTGAGGAAAGCAATACGAATGTGAGAAGGAAGTCTTCCTATCCTGTAGGAGCGACGAAGGAAAGAGAGCTTCTCTAGATAACTGGCGAGTACAGCGGTTAACACCCATGTATCTAGGTGGGTGGGAGTTTGTCAATAGAATGACTAGGAGTTCATCTATTGCAACCATGTAATCAATTGTGTTTGAAGAGATCGAGTGGATGGTTGTCCAGATTGTATGGAAATTGCGGATCTCGGATTTAGGGAAGGGTCCCTCATTGGTTGAAGAGGTGGAGTGGTCTTCTAATGAGGTTATGGGACAACTTGAGACGTTGCTTGGTAATTGACTTCGAGTGGTTTTTGATTCGGGAGTTCAGGGGTCGAACTCAGGAATCCAACTTGCCGACTATATCTTTACGAGTTGGGGAATCCAACTTGTAGACTACACCTTAATGAGCTCGGGAATCCAACTTGCCTACTACACCTTTAGGAGTGTTATGTGGAAACTTGATGGAGCATCTACTAATAAGCTAAAGAATGATTTTGTTTTCAATAAATTTATGTAATGTAAGCATTAAGAAGGATGTTGAAATTAATGCTTACATCCTATATTTAAGATGTTGGTTTGTGATGGTTCATAAATTCTTTCAACTTCTCTTTCTAACTTAAAAATATGTTAGACCTGAGAAATTCTGTATATGAAAATAATCTGAATGTAATTAGTGACTCATACAAAATTGTGTGAAATATATAAATACATTCTATCACTTTTATCAAAATAAAATTATATCATTACACCATATTAACAATATAAATCTATAATTTCCTAATTTTCAACTAAAGTAAGAAAAAAATGACCTTATTAGACTCCTAATATAACTAAACATCATAGAAACACACACCTTATCATATATTAAAGAGGAATATTTGTCTCTACTCGACTACTTCTTTGTATTTTATTTTAAAGTGTTGTTGCATACTGAACACCACCTAATTTTGATTCCGATATCTTAAAATAAAGAGTAGGAGATCTTTCGTGATAGACTGCAAAGTGTATTTGCAGTTGTATTGCATTGGTTAACATCCTTTGGCGTTTTCAAAGATGCCAATAATCAGCACTAAATGACATCCTTGGCTTTTTTCAAAGATGGCAATACTCAGAACTAAATGTCGGCATCAGCAATAAAACACTAATATCACTCCATTCTGCCACCACTTCTGTAACAAACACAAGGATACTTAAAGATTTGATATACACTGATATGGAAGTACCCAAAACGACAATAATTGAAAATGCTTTAGTTACATTAATTGTTTCTTATGGGATCTGTCTATGGTCCCCTGGCCTTTCCTCCCTTTCGTCATCGGATTCCAACAGTAGCAAACTCAGCGACAGTGGGCTTGATTTCTCTGTATAATCGAGTTCATGAATCCAATCCAAGTTTTGTGCCTGATCGTAGAATTCTTCAATTCTTTGATCATCCGGAACTGTAAAACCGTCGACGCGCAGCATGCTGGTCTGATCAGAAGAAACAACTTCAAACTCATCGGCCTCTGGAGCTAATATAGCTTGTCCCTTGCAGAAATCTTGTAACACAAAATCTGTCGAACAATTGGATGGAGGAGAAGGCAAACTACATTCTTGAGAAGAGAGCTCGTTCAAATCTAACAAACTCTCGGCTAAAGGACACGCATCTGCTCCAAAATAATAAGAATTTGGAGATTTCTCCAACGCTAACGATGGCATAGAGCTCGTAGAGATTCTACCCTCTATATCGTTTACAAGTAGGTCGCGCCATGACTTGGAAGAATTTGTAGTTTGCTTGACACTAGACAATTTGATGGCTTCATCTGAAGTAGGATTACTGCAACCATAACCGTTCATGGACCCGTTATTTGGTCTTACTGTTTCAGAAAGGCTCACCGTCGTTGTTACTTTCACCGCGGTGGTTTTGAAGACACGATTTGGTATTGCAGAAGGTTTTGATTTTGACTTGAGATTTTTCCTGCTCTTGTACTGAGTTTTGTTCGTGGAGAGGAGCAGCTTCTTGCTTAGACAAGTGTTCCAGTAGTTCTTGATTTCGTTGTCTGTTCGCCCCGGCAGCCGGCCTGCTATGAGTGACCACCTACATTCACATATATGCATTCACTAATTAAATCAGACTTATCACATCAATTTCTAGCTAGTATTTATATGCACAAAGTAGTATTTTATCTTAAAAATAAAAGAATATGCAGCTGATTTTTTTTAATATATTAATTATGTTAAGCAAGTATGTATAATTCAATTTTAAATTAAAAAGCATATTATTTTTTGAATAAATGTATTTTTTTTTTAATTGGTGGAAGTAGTGGTTGGGTCGATTTCGATTTTGTTTATTTGCATTATAACCAACAAAACCCAATCAAAACATTTATAATATTTTATGCAATAATTTAAAAGTGAATTATTAAAATCAAATAATTGAAAACAGTGGAAATGTTTTATTTTCATAAATTGAAAAAAAAATGAAAATGTAAAAAAAATGATAATGGATTAATTGAAAAAACAAATTGGGCAATAATAGGAGAAGTTTTGTTTGCCCATTTCCAATCATTTTGTTTCGAAGATGAATCATGTTGAATGGTTCCAAAAGAATCCACAAAACTTCTCTTATATTATTAATGTGGATTTTTTTTCAATTAATCAAATACAAATATAAATAATAGAAACTGGAATTTAAAAAAAATAATAATGTTAATAATTTTATATTTGAATTAAAAAAATTTAAATTATAAAATAATTATTTAATTATTTTGAAAAAATATATTAATAAAATACCATTAGAGTGATTGGAAAAAATATTATCATTATAATTACAATCATAAT